>JAMYWD010000924.1:0-15000 GCA_028583415.1 Protea cynaroides | reverse complement strand
GGATTATCTCCACAATTGAAATCTCTATTCTTTTCCACGTTTTTCTCTCCCCTCTTTCCTTTTTCTTCTCAAAAATCTTTTGGATTATGATTTACACATGTATATTACACATATATATATTTAATATCATACATACACATACATACATACATACATGTATATATATATGTATATATATATATATATAATATATATAGAGACTGACTTAGCTTGACAACCGATTTGAATTGAGTTGACTGGACTGATTGGAATTCACTGGGTTTCCTCTCCTTGTCATTTCACGGGTCATTTCCGCTGTCATCCCGCATGGAATTTTCCGATGGCCTCTATTCCAAATTTTTTGCGTTCATTTTGTAGAACATAAAAAATGAGAAATATAGGAACTTGAACCACCTCATTTGGAAGTAAAATGGTCAACTTATGAATTTTTGAAGTTTAAACGGACCAATTACCGATAATTTGGTTGACCATTCTGCATGAGATCCTTCGGAGACTTCTACCGGAAATATTTTACGTCCACTTTGTAGAGCACTAAAAATGGAACATAATGAGACCGGAATCACCCGAATCCGATGTAGAACGGAAAAGATATGCAGCCCCCGAGTTCGACGATAATTTTGCATGCAAGCTTGCATGGGACCCACTGGAAACTTCTACCCGGGATTTTTTGCGTCCACTTTGTAGAACATCATGAATGAAGAATAATGGTCTTGAAATCATCTGAATCTGATGTCAGATGATCAAGATATGATGATTTGAAATTCAAGCAATCCAACTTAGGATAATTTGCATGAAGGCCCCCAGGATTATTATTTTATAATAATTTCGAAAACCTCCCTTATATGTAGCATCCGACTAAAATGATCATATCTTCCTCATTTGATATCGAAATTGAGCAATTCTGGTCTCGTTTCGAAGATAATTCTATGACCTATGCATCCTTGCAAGATAATAGCCCATGACCCTGTTGTGAGGATCGGTGGAAAATCACGGATCTTTGGGTTAAAGGTCCGAAACCCGCCATATTGGTTCACTTATGCCGAGGGTGGCAAAAATGGGGTGCTTACGGATGCCCCTCTTTAGCCGAGATTGTTATCGGTTGAAGGCTAAAGATAAAAGAACCACATTTTTGGGGTATGAGTGACATTGTTTATTGGGCTGCACTTAGGGTATTTCTTCCTAAACGCCTACGTATTCTAAGGGTGTCCTAGAAATCAAGCCCAGAACGTAGTTCGACTGGCAAGAAGGTTTGCTTGTCTCGGAAGATTGGTGAGTGCTCTTCTTGTATGAAGCTAGGCTGTGAATACAAGACTCATTTGTAGGCTGGGAACCTTTTCTTGTTGAGGTGGAACTCAATGCAAGGTATGTGCGGGCTTGGACCCGGCTTGATCCATTTGTAGGCTGATAAACCTCTTCTTGTATGAAGCTAGGCTGTGAATACAAGGCTCATTTGTAGGCTTGGGAACCTCTTCTTGCCGAGATGGAACTCAATGCAAGGTATGTGCGGGCTTGGACCCGGCTTGATCCATTTGTAGGCTGATAAACCTCTTCTTGTATGGAGCTAGGCTGTGAATACAAGGCTCATTTGTAGGCTGGGAACCTCTTCTTGCTAAGGTGGAACTCAATGCAAGGTATGTGCGGGCTTGGACCCGGCTTGATCCATTTGTAGGCTGATAAACCTCTTCTTGTATGAAGCTAGGCTGTGAATACAAGGCTCATTGCATGAGCTTGGGCTCGGATTTGATTTGTCTGGATGGAAGACTTGATGTCTTTCCTTGATTAAGATTTTGGCTTGAGTACCTGCATTTGTCGAACATTGAGAATTTCATAGAGCATATGAATGATTATGTTGAATCAAGTGCTTCTTTATTGAATCTAAGAGACATAGTTCATGAAACACACTAGAATTCAAAAAAATAACCTAAAATGCTATTGGCTTCTTGATTGGTGCGACTCTAGGGAGTGTTTGGACATTTCTATTGTTCCATTCACGAGCAATGGTATCAACCAGATCTGATGTCAACTTTATGGGAAGTTCATAATCATGTCTGCTGTGGTTATTTCTTTGAGGCGGCTAAACCGGTCCGTGTCCATCCGATAAGCCATAGGATCTGCTCTCTTTGCCAATTGAAAAGGGTTGAGGGTCGTCATTTCAGATTCCTCAACTAATCCTAACCTTTCCGTTAACCGGATTTGAAGAAGATATGGTGATCCGCTGAAATTGTTCAACTCAAACCGGTCTTGATGAGTTGCCATGAAGTCAAGGCCCTTTAATGTCTCGGCCAACACTGTAGGGATGATATCAAAACCTTGTCTTGCATGCTTTATGAGATCTATTATGATGGGAGATTCGGATCTGTGCAACTCGTAGCAATAGTCGGGCTATGCTACAATATAGGTAAACATGTCTTCTCCGAACTTGTGCTTCTTTCCTTGTTGGACTTGTATGAGCATATGACTTGATCATGCGCTTTATCTCAGTAGCCGTTGATCTTGTACAAAATGGCACATTTCTTTCTTGTCCCAGCTGAAAAAAGTCTTGTATCTCTTGCCTGTAATCTTTTCCCGGATATGGCTTGAAGATCTTCCGCTTAGGTGTGAGCAAAAGGCAAGCTCCAAATTCTTCCACGATTGGGCATAACTTCGACTTCTCCCATCCCGAAAACATGAACCGTCGGATCCCGGCATTGAGCGGCCGCTTTTAAAAGGTCCGGGCATAATTTTATGGTTGTTAATTGAGGAAGTGCCTCCAATTGATGCTTTTGTAAGAAAGAGCTATCTTACGTGAACTCAATACGCCAGCTCAATTTTTCGGTGCCCCGTCCATCTCTCGTAATTCCGTCTCGACGGATCAATGTATTATCGGCTTCCCGGCGGCTGTGACCTGTAGGAATCCCGACATACAAATAGAGGTTAAAAAATGAATCATTGGAATTACCTTCAATTATTGTTGTTTAGATATGTTGAAAATGCCCTTAGAAGGTTGCACACGAAATGTATACATATGATTGACTCTGTCTGAGTTTAAAGTACATAAATCTGTAGACATGACGAGCTAAAATGGAGGTCCAAAAGGGACCGACAAGAAACGTCCAGTGGGTTTGCCGCTCGAAGGAGTTTGTGGTTGTTTATGTAGAATGGGCATATCTTCCCGAGAAGATCCCATTTTATGGGCTTTGGAATGGATGGGCTTATTGGAATCTTGGGACGCCGTCGGATGTAATGAACGACGGATAAGAGTTCCAACCAGGACTTTTCTTCTTCTTCTTTTTTTTTTTTTTTTTTTTTTTTTTTCATTTTTGATTGATATACTCATGAGAGTTTACATCAAATGATATGAAAAACGGGCTTTGATATGTAACTCTTGGGAAATCCGTTGGATAGATGGACGGATGAAAGAGTTTAGCCAACAAACAGGAAATTCTTTCTTTGATCATGATGATAAGAAGAACCATTCCTGGGTGAAAGGTGTTGTGCCCCATTGGAGAATCCAGTCAACCATGTCAGTAAGTTCCTCAAATGATTGATGCCTGTTGTTGATGTCAGCAGGTGAGAGACAAGCCTTCTACAGCCCCCTTTTTTTTTTTTTTTTTTTTTTTTTTTTTTGAAGGAGCGTAGAGGCTACACATAATACTTCTTCACTTGATCCAAGTTGGTCAAGTATTGTAACTCGATGCCTTCCATGTTGACTAGTCGAACAGCTTTCCCTGGTAAGATTTCTTTTATCATGAACGGTCCGCTCCACTTAGGGACGAAACTTGCCCCTAGGGTCATGGACGGGTGCTCTTTGTTCTTTCAATACCAAGTCCCCTACTTGTCGGGTGGCGAACACGCACCTTTTTGTTAAAGGTTGCTGCCATTCTTTGTTGGTATTTTCTTACATTATCCATTGCCTTCATTCTTCTTTCATCAACGAAGTTCAGCTCGTCATATCCGGATTGCAACCACTCGCCTTCGGAATCTTGCATTCCATTAAGACCCTCGATGATGGCACCTCTATTTCTACTGGGAGGACTGCTTCCATACCATATACTAGTGAATACGGCGTTGCCCCATAGATGTTCTTATGGATGTTCCGTATGCCCGAGTGCATAAGGTAGTTTGTCCGCCCAATCAACATTAGATTCGCCATCTTCCGGAGGATAACCTTAACATTTTTATTGGCCGCCTCCTGCCCCATTTGTCCGTGGACGGTAAGGAGAGGACCGATGCCTTTTGATGTGGAACTTGTCACATAATTCTTGGACTCTCCCTCCGAAGTGTTGTCCTTGATCCGAGATTATAGACCGAGGCATTCCATGCCGGCATATGATATACTCTTGTAGAAATTTAGCCACTTTGTTTGCTGTGAGCTTGGCGTATGATTGTGCCTCTACCCACTTTGTAAAGTAATCGATGGCAACCAAGATGAATTCATGCCCATTCGAAGCTTTAGGGTGAACCTTTCCAATCACATCTATGCCCCAGGGTTGAGAAAGGCCATGGAGAGCTAAGAGTATGCAACTCGCTCGGAGGCACGTGTATCAAATTAGCATGGATTTGGCACTTGTGACATTTCCTTACGAACTCGAACAATCCGCTTCCATTGTGTTCCAATAATATCCCATTCCGAGAATCTTCTTTGCAAGCATTCTAGCGTTCATGTGAGGTCCGCATATTCCTTGATGGACCTGCTCGATAACATTTTGTGCCTGTTCCTCATCGATACGGACTAACTGCACTCCTTCATGGGATCTTTTGTACAGGATATCTTCGCATAGTATGAATTGGGAGGCATATCTCCTAAGAGACTTCCTCTCACCTGTTGTAGCTTCCACTTTGGATACTTTCCTTCTTTGATGAAATCTATGATAGGAGCAAACCATGGCCGACCATCGATCGTCAATGCATTCACTTCTTCCAAGTGGACTGGCCGTACTCTCTTCTCTATGATTAGTGGTTTGATACGTCCCAACGGATCATTTCCAATCATTGAGGCCAAGGTGGCCAATGCATCAGCATACTTATTGGTATCTCTTGGGGAGTAGTCAAATTCAATTTGCTCGAACTTCCGAGCCGGGGTTATTGCACATTGTTGATAAGGTATCGCCTTCTCATCTTTGGTTTTCCAATCCCCTCCGACTTGGTAGATAACAATTGATGAGTCACCATAGACTTTTAATCTGCGGACCCCTATGGCCAAAGCTGCTTTTAGTCCCATGATACATGCTTCATACTCTGCAATGTTGTTTGTGCAATGAAGTCTAATCCCGAATGAAAATGGTACAAATGCCCCTTCGGATCTATGAATAAGACGCCGGCCCCGTATCCCATATGATTTGCGGCTCCATCGAAGAACATTATCCATGTGTCATTCTTCCCCTCTTCTTGAGTGGTGTAGACTTCTTCATCGGGGAATACATCTTCCAAATGTCCGAGGTTATCTTCAATTGGTAGAGCCGACGATGTTCTCGGTTACGCTCCCTTTGATAGACTTTTGAGTAGTGTATGTGATGTCAAATTCGGACAACAACAATAGCCACCTAGCCAATCTTCCCGTTAAAGCCGGTTTCTCGAATAGATACTTCGGGGGTCCATTCCGGAAATGAGTATGACCTTGTAGGATAACATGTAATGTCTCAATCTCTTTGTTATCCGGACCGGGGCTGTGCATGTCTTCTCCAAATTGTGTATAATTGGCTTCGTATCCCGTGAATTTCTTACTCGGATAGTATACTGCCTTTTTCGTCTTTCCATCCGTTATCATCTTTGGGCTATCATTGACCCCATAGAAACTTCTAGTACCGACAAGTAAAGGAGTAGCGGTCTTCCGTGCATCGGTGGGGCTAAGACTGGTGGGTTCAACGGATATGCCTTAATCTTGTCAAAAGCCATCTGACATTGAGGGTTCCAATCCTTTGGCTGGTCCTTCCCGAGTAGTTTGAAAATCGGTTCACACGTTGCGGTGAGATGTGCAATAAACCGGTTGATGTATTGAAGTCTTCCCAAGAAACCTCTTACTTCCCTTTCTTGTTTGAGGAGCCGGCATTTCGGAGATGGCTTTTATCTTGGTTGGGTCAATTTCAATTCCTCTTTGGCTGACCATAAAACCTAGCATTTTGCCGGCTATAACCCCGAATGCACATTTTTGGGGGTTAAGCCTTAGTTTGTAGTGCTTGATCCTTTCAAAGAATTTCCTTAACGCAGGGATGTGACCTTCTCCGGTGAACGATTTTACAATCATATCATCTACATACACCTCTACCTCCTTATGGATTAGGTCGTGCAAGATTGTAGTAGCCATCCTTTGATAAGTTGCCCCGAGCATTTTTCAGCCCAAATGGCATTACAAGGTGTAACGAGGTGCCCCATGCATTATGAAGGCGGTCTTCTCCTTGTCTTCGGTTGCCATCTTTATCCGATTGTACCCCGAGAATCCATCCATGAAGGACAACAGAGCATGATTTGCAGTGTTATCCACTAGGATGTCTATCTTTGGTAATGGAAAGTCATCTTTAGGGCTGGCCTTATTCAGGTTTCGTAATCAATGCACACCCTCGTCTTCCATCTTTTTTAGGTACAATGACCACATTTGCTAACCACTCGGGATACTTCGGTAACCTCCGGGGAATCCCGCATCAAACTGCTTCATGATATCCTCCTTAACCTTAAGGGTCCATTCAGGCCTTAACCGCCTTAGCTTTTGCTTACATGGCCTTACGTCCGAGACCAAAGGTATCTTATGCTGTACCACTTCGTGGTCTATGCTGGGCAAATCTTCATAGGACCAGGCAAATACTTCTTGGAATTCCATTAGTAATTCCGTCATTTGTTTGGTTTCCTCTTCCGTCAAGGTAGCACCGATCTTTATTTCTCGAGGTTGCTCTACTTGAACCAAGGCTGATTATCTTGAAGTCTTCACCAACAAAGTTGAGCTTTCTTTTCCTCCGAGGCTTGGATGGATTGTAATATTTCAGGAAATGGTTCATCATTCTCATCATTTTCAAAGTTAGAGTTAGAAGGAGAAGGAAAGGAAGAAGTAGACGCAGAGTAATTCAAAATGTCATCTTTATTCATATTCAAAAGCAGAGGTACAGAGGAAATGGTTCCAAGTGGAACGGACTCAAACTTTGAAACGGACTCAATCTTATCTAAAGACCTCGGGACCCTAGGCTCGGACATAGTCATTATATGTGGATTACATGGCAACCCCTTTGGGTAGACAAAATTATCATGACAACTCCAATTGGGGATTATTCCTTTGATGGGTAGGGTGAATTGTTGTACATCGGGACTCCTATCTTGGTCTTCACCGGTGAGCGTCATCACTTGATCATCGTCGAACAGTTTGCTGATGTTGATCACTTCTATCTCAGATTTTTGCTTCTTGCTCCGCTCTTGGATCTTGACTTGCTCGAGCTCTTCCCAATCAAGAGTACAATCATGGAATATTTCGAACCCGGGTACTTGCTTTTGAAGGTGAGTGCTGAACCAAGGTTCTGAAAATCCACAATAAATGTTGTTTTCTCCTTCTTTGACAAAATACCCATTTAGGGTCCTTGAAAACTGGATATCTTGTATATTGTATAACCCCTCAGATATATTGCATGACATCGCGCTTCGTCCGTCCTTTGAGGTCGCCAAATCCCCACTAACTCTATCCGATGCTCTTATTTTGCTGCTACCATACTTAACACTATACTTGTATTTCCTCCTCTCGAACTTCCGAAATCCTTCGTCAGCTCTGCTCTGCTTTTGCTTGATTACTTTCAGATCCCCTTCGGTGGGGGTATATCCCAGCCCAAATCTATACTCATTGATCAATAGAGATAAGAAAGTGGTACTACCATGTTGGTGGGAACCAAGGCCCATACCTGGAAAGTAGAGCATGTTAAGTAATTGACGAAATGAAAAAGGCAGATGCGCACTGTAGGATCCGGCTCGGCTTGTGGCTAAGATGTTGTCAACTTGAAACCCTCCGAGAGAGAAGTCCCGCCTTGTATTCCCTTGTAACTCTTCATTACTTTGTCCAGGTCAATGTATTCACAAATTGCGAGAATCTGCGTGTATTGTCACGATTGTACCCTTGTAGATGAATTTAATCTTACGGTATAAAGCGGATGCCACCGCATTGGCCCGATGGATCCAAGGCCTACCCGGAAGCATCTTGAATGAGGCAGAGATATCAATGACTTGGAACTCTGTTTCAAACTCAGCCGGTCCTACTTGAATTGGTACTGTGAAGACACCCAATATAGCCCTTCTGGTATTGTCGTATGCCTTGATGGTCATATCCGAAGGTTTCAACTCTGTCTCGCTGAAGCCTAGATGCTTGAACGTACGGAAAGGGAATACATTTAAGGCTGACCCATTATCGACCAAAACCTGAAAAATGCTATTGCCCCGGCATCCGATGGTAATATGCAGAGCTTGTATGTGATCCTTACCTCCTTGAGGAAGATCTGCATCTCCAAAAACAATTGCATTAACGGCATATCTACCCCCTACTAGCATGGCTAGTTCTTCTCCCTCCATTGAAACCGGACCTGAATGCTTGCCGAGAGATTTCGATCGCCGCGTCCCCTGTGGACCTTGGAAGCCATCGAAGTTCCCAAATGGACACATTGGCTTGGGTCTTTTGTAGTTGTTTCAAGACCCGGGTTTGGAGGTTCCGTTGATTGGCGGGTCCTTTACCTTTCTCTCTTACGGCTTGGGCCGGATCACTTACCATCGGGTGAGATGGTTTGTAGTTCTTCCCTGTTCGGTTTCCGCTATTTCTTGCTCATCCTCTGGGGAATATGAACTCCATCTCAAGGAAACGGTTGTCAACTTGATCTACTTCTCTCTCCTCATCTGAGAGGTAGATGATGAATGGTTCTTCTTCTTCTTCTTCTTGTGCTTGTGCTATAAGGTGTGATGAATCTTCCGGGAAATAGAAATCATATTCTTCTTCTTCTTGTTGATGACTTCCCAACATGTTTATTTCGTCACCAGATGTGACAACCATATTGCTTACTCCTTCTATGACTGTAGTAAGGTCTGAGGGGTTATCTCCCCACTCTATGAAGTTGATGCTGTGGTGAGGGAGGGGATTATTCGCCACCGACACTTGTCGGGGCTGGACCTTAAATTTGCCGAATCCAACAGATCTTGTATGGCATGCCTTAATGTATAGCAATTGTCCGTATCATGCCCATGCCGATTGTGGTACTTACAAAAAAAGATCCATACGAAAAATTCGCCGGGAAGAGGGCTTGGAGGTGGACGAGGGTCGAGCACGCCCAACTTCTTGGCTTGTATTAATTTATCCGAGCCTTGGACCGGGTCATCCCCAAATCGGTAAATTGCCTCCTTGGTCTTGCTTGCCGTGGTGGGGTGTAATTTGAACTTTCCAAGATCAATGGTTCAGAATTGGTATTAGCTATTTGTCTTACGGATTGATTTCCCGGGTTTCTTGGTGGGTACGCCCTTCAATTTGACACTCCTTCCGACCTTTCGACTTTCCCGGTAATATATCTCCTCGGGTTATGGCGTCCCTCCACTTGTTGTCCCGCAACCACGAGCCCTTCAAATGATAGGATGGCCCCGGCCGAAGATGTATGTCTTATATGGCCCACTTAAACCTCTCATCATTATCCGCACTTGATCTCTTTCGGAGGGTCGATCCCAAAGCTTCGCTGCAACACTTCGAACCGGGTCGGATAGGCCGTGAACGCCTCTCCTTGTGCTTGGACCATGGTCTCCAACCGCCTACGGTGGGTCTCCAACTCCGTATTGTAGGAATAGAAATTGATAAATGCTTTAGTGATATCTGACCAAGAATGTATCCGTGATGGTTTCGATTCATCAACCATCGATGAGCCCCACCCGTGAAGGAGAATTGGAATGCCCGTCCTAACCGCTCATCGGTGAATCCTTCGCCTTGCTTCAATAGACCCGTGAATGATCTTAAGTGGGCCCCGGGGATCTCTCCCGTCCCATCAAATTTCTCGGTGGTCCATTTAAACTTGGGAGGTAGTTTAGTTTCGGAAAGAAGCATAATCCTTCGGCATCAATAATTTGACTTTCTACTCCTTTCATGCCCCTTAGTATTTTTTCCACTTGACTCAATCGCCACTGTATGGGCCATCTTCTTCCTTCGATTTCTTAGTCACCGGGGTAGCCTGAATGATAGACTGTTTATGGGGTATGACACCTTCCATATCTTCGAATGCCAGGTTTATGAAAATTTTTGATGCAGCTGCATTAGGGGTATTCGGTCCTTGTGGTGATGCCATATTTGCCCTTTCAGAGGTCAACCCTTGAGCCCGCAGCTGTAATTGGATATCCCTTATCTGCGGTAGCTATCATTCCCATGGTATCCTCTATCTTTTCCATTCTAGCATCCATAGTGTTCGGGACTTGGTTTGATCCTTCGGCCATTGATTCAGTTGATGTGGTTGAGATGGGACTAACCGGCTTTGGTGTGTACACCCTAGATAATCTCCCAAGAACGGGATCCCTTATCCAAGAGGTAGAAATGGTTGTAGTTTGGGCTGACTCCTTGGCTTGGGTACCGGAAAGGAACCCAAAAGTGATAAATATTAGGACACTAAGATTACGGAAGTGGAAAGAAGTTAAGTACACAATCAAAGATGACTCAACCAAACAAGAGTTAGCTCCCTCATAAGAACGATCGGGTAAACATTGTCCGAAGTCAATTTAATCGAATTTGATTAAGCCATGTGTTCGGTCTTGGGACCTCGTGATTCAAAAATGGATAATCGCGGGTACCAAGGTCCGGCCAATTGGATTACCGAATTCGATGAAATTGAAATGGATATATTAATCCGTCGTCCTTATTAGGGATGATTAGCAAAAGCGGTTCATAGATGAACAAACTAGTAAATTTCTTCTTGACCATGGTATCTAAGTCTTGACAGGGGATTTTCTACTCGTTTTTTGAAATCGACGTGTTAACAATGAGAGATTCAACACATCGAGCTTACTTAATGGAGGGTGTATAGTGACCGTCTACTATGATGTAGAACAGGTGTATACATACCCCATGCTCCCAATGGGTGAGAGTTCAAGATGCTCATCGTGTAGAATCTAACATGTTGACCAATCGAGGACAAAAACGGGCAGAACTTCGACGTCTCGAACATGGATGTCATGGTTAAGCCGATTTTCTTGGGTCGGTTCGGGGATGAACCAAAAAAATAACAAACATTGGGCTACAATCCGGGTTAGGACGAGAAAAAGGCCACCTTGACGAGGATGGGGTAACCTATCACCGAATGCTCGATGAATAATGGGCCCCCAATCCCTTTATATACTATGTTGCAAGGATCCAAGCGACGTGGAGTAGCATAACGCATTCCCAGGAGGACCCAAGAAACGCTCGTTAGAGGCTGCTCACCGGTCGTGGTCTCACAAAGTACGGGCCAAGGCTGTGTGTTTCTCCTAGCGGGCTGCCCCATATGCATGGGACCCGGTTCGGCTACTCGCACGAATGTGTGACTGAACCCATTCCCCCCCAAAGCAATAATATACAAGCATAAATATAATATCCTAAAATCTAGCATCCAATTCACACAAGGAAAGTTCTCATTTAGGAGTTTGACATTTATATCCCCGTGGAGTCGCCATTTGTGAGGACAAAGATGGAAATCTTTAGAAGTCGCCACCTAGATTTAGGTCTAGGACCTTAGAAATGTGAAATCTCACCCCAAGGTAAGACTTTGATTGACTCATGACCCTTAGATTGGAATTCTGGTCCATCAGAGATTGGGTAAGTGTCAGGTTACGGTTATGGGAAGGGGTTAGGCACCCAAACCGCCCGATCGAAATCGGTCTCCTATACCTTTCCTATGCTAGACTCTATTTATTAAATTAAACCAAACCAAGTGGTTTGATATCATTGAACCGAATCTGTATCCATCAGATTGCCTACGTATTACGGAATTATTCCGAAAATCAGGTTCACCATCGTAGTTCAGGTGTGATTAAAGTTTATGGATGTGATTTATGCTTGTGCATGATTAAGTTCATTGTTCAAGTTGAAATTTATGCTTGAATGGTTGAGAAATCCTATGGGTTAGGATCTGGATAATCCATGTGGACTGATAGATAGTCCTAGTGGATCTAAGAATAACCCCATTTGGGTTGAAATATGGATAATCCATTCTGGGTTGGAATATGGATAACCCTATGTGGGTCTATGGATAGTCCAAGTGGACTAAAAGTATGGGTAAATATCCTAGTGGATCTATGGATAGTCCGAGTGGACTAAGGTAAATATCCTAGTGGATTTATGGATAGTCCAAGTGGACTAAGGTAAATATCCTAGTGGATTTATGGATAGTCCAAGTGGACTAAGGTGTGGATCCGAATTTGGGTTTCTCCCAAATAGCCTACGTATCCTAGGGTTTGACCTAGGAATCAGAATCCGCGTAGTTCGGGATATAACCTGTTCTAGGTTAGAAAGTGAGAACCTGTTCTAGGTTTGGGATTGAGAACCTATTCTAGGTTTAGGGTTTAGAACTTATTCTAGGTTTAGGGTTTGCCAAGGGGCAAATCGTCCTAAATTACCCTTTTCATTCTGAATTCTAATTTTGGAAGGTTTGGCAAGGCATTCTCTTTCTTCATTAAGATTTTTTTATCATTCCCATTATGCCCTTCCCAAGAATGTGGGTGCCTAAATGCACGTCCCCACACCTATGTTGTCTTCTAGAGGTGTGCATATATGGCAGTTTGACTAGCGTGTTGCATAAAATAAGTTATTGCCAAAAAATAGAATATTCTATCTAGACATGGCACATAAAACATTTATGGCAAGAAAATCACATACAGTAAGATTGTTTAGAAATCTTTCAAATATGGCATGTATTGCAAATAAGGCAAGAGCCTATATGGCATGATCTAGTATGCTATCTTCTAAGCATGGCAAGATCCTAATTGCTATTTCTTTCCATATTTAGGGTTTTCTACCCTAATTATTATTTTATTTCTATTTTTTAGGATTTTCTACCCTAATTGTTACTTTCTTTCCATTTTAGGGTTTTCTACCCTAATTGTAATTTTATTTCCATTTTTTAGGGTTTCCTATCCTAATTGCTATTTTCTTTCCATTTTTAGGGTTTTCTACCCTAATTATTTTCTTTCCATTTTTAGGGTTTTCTACCCTAATTATTTTCTTTCCATTTTTAGGGTTTTCTACCCTAATTATTTTCTTTCCATTTTTAGGGTTTTCTACCCTAATTATTTTCTTTCCATTTTTAGGGTTTTCTACCCTAATTGTGACAATAAGCATTTAATATAGCATGTGAGCAAGTGTAGCAGATAAATATGGCAATAAACATGTGTATCATTCCAATCATGGCAATGTGATTATTTCAATTATGGCAATGTGATCATTCCAATTATGGCGATGTATGCATACGAGCATCCGAACATAGCATAACATCAAATATGGCATGTGAGAAACAACCAAAGCATATGAGAATCAATCAAAACATGATGGAACACGCGGCAAGATGACAGCTTTGTTAGGCTGGACCAAAATGGGCACATAGGGCACTTGTACTTACTCAAAAAATTCTTAAAATATATCCCTGGAAAGAAGACTCAGAGGCCAACATTTTGTCTCAAGGGAGATATTCCTAAAAGAGACCATAGGCAGGTCGAAAACATTCCCCAAGTACAGGCAAATACACTTTTACATAAAAATGCAGAGAACCTACCTGTAGACGAGGAGTAGACATCGAAATAAGAAGAAAATGGCACCAATAAGTTCAAGTTGGCACTGTAGCAACTCAGAGGGACGAGCCGAGTCAGAAAGGAGGAGGAAGAATGATAAATGGATTCAAAATTGGGAATAAAAACCTGATTTTTAGTCCGAGGGTCGGAGAATTCGACCCCTCCTCCGACCCCCTCATCGAACCTCGACTCTCGGTAAGAATCAGTGATTTCTCAGGGTCGCATACTGAGGGTCGGACATCCATTGACCCCCACCATTGACCCTGCAGTTAAAATACAATATTTTCGACAGAATGATCTGAAAAATTTGAATTTTGCATTTTTTAGTGGATTTAAAATATGAGAATGAAGTATGTAATGATTGCCTCACATATTCTATGATTTTCAGGCATTCCCTGTAAAACCCGTGTCAATCTAACGTCTTACCACCTTGAATCATATTTGCTGACCATTTAGAGAAAACATTGTCTAAAATGGAAAGCTCATCTTTTGTCAAATGCTGGAAAAGAGATTCTCTTGAAAATTGTGGCTTTAACTTATTCAAATTATGTGGGTTCTCACTTTCATTTGCCACCGTCTCATCTTGATGCTATTAGAAAGGTTGCAGCATCATTCTATTGGTCTAAAAATGATTCTAAATCAAGTATATATTGGATATCATGGGATAGACTATGCTTGTCCAAATGTGAAGGGGGTATTATTGGCTTTAGAGATCCTCTTTTGCAGAATCAAGCCTTGCTTGCAAAGCTTGTTTGGAGGATTTTTAGTAATCCTAATGCTTATTGGATGCAGTTTTTAAAATCTATTTACTTTCCAAACTCAGATTTTTTACATGCAAAAATGGGTTCAAAACCTTCTGCATAGAGAAGTATTATGGCTGGTAGAGAAGTGTTGTCTAAGGGTCTGATTTGGAAGGTGGGGACAGGCATTCAAATTAGGATTTGGGAGGATTCATGGATACCTGCTTTACAAGATGCAAAGATTATTACTCCCAAACCATTTGATTCACCATATCATTTTGTTTCGGATTTAATTGATTCTGATTTACATTGTTGGAAAGTCGATATCCTACATCTTTTGTTTGAGCCTTCGGAAGTTGCTGCCATCATGCAGATCCCTCTCTCTTGGTTCTTGGTTGCTGATAAGCTTATTAGGAAAGCCACAAAAGACAGTATGTTCTCAGTAAAGTTGGCTTATCATTTACTTTCTAATATTGAGCAACATAAATTAAGGGCTCAACCATCCACTTCTCATATTCCTAAGTGGCAGCGGGTGCCTAAA
>JAMYWD010000923.1:0-26245 GCA_028583415.1 Protea cynaroides | reverse complement strand
TTTAAATGATTGGCGTACCACATTTTGTGATCTTGGAAAGGGATTTACAATGCCCTGAAATAGGATGTGGAGATCTCGTCCATTCCATAGTACCAATACGTCGGGAACAGGGTGTGACAGAAGTTGGTATCAGAGCGTAAATGTGCCACGTCAACACTTAAATCATAACATACATATACACCACCACATACTAGAAGCTGAAATGAAGAAGCATAAAACATATACTATGGGGGGTAAGAACTACGAATAAGCTGCAAAACAAATAATAACAAAATAAAAGCATAGTATATCTAAACATGTGTACAGAAAATAAAAACATCTAGAGAACTAGTGATAATGTACTAAAGATGGTTCGGTATCCATAATCCGGATCTTCACCCATCAATATTAAACATAAACCTAAAGAGTATAAAATGTATCCGGTGAGATATAACAGAGATAGTCGAAATGAGCATGAGATGATCTATGAATCTCCATGCTAGGGACCTGAATTGTCCTGGCAATCAGGACTGTCTGCAGAATAGGTGGCCTGAACTCTCACCACTGACGAAGCCGCAGTCGATGAGTACTCTCACGTCTAGCTGATGCTGAAGTAGCCACATCGTCAGGCATAGGTGCAATAAGACCCACAATTACCAGTGCAGTCCGGGTGTAAGTGATCTCATGTCTGATAGCATCCAGTGAATCCTAGAACTGGATGAAACCTCGCTCAACCCCAAACACTCGCTGCTCCATGCTTATAAGTTTTTAAAGCATATGCCACTTATGTGCAACTAAACTGGTCTGATGTGCCCGTCGTTGGTCATCCAAAGTAGTCACCAAAGAGCAAACATCGCCCAACAGCTCTCGTAACTCTACCATCTCGACAACTATTGTCAAGGTTGCCGCCGCTGCTGGTACTTCATCACCACCAACATCATGTGATGAACTATCCTGCTCATCAACAGAGGTGGCCATGTCCTCTTCTACCGGTCTAGATAGAACACCATCAACGGAATCCACTAGCATAGGAGAAGCTCTCCACTGTCGCTAGGTATTGTAGGCTCATCATCAGAAGAAGAGGAAGATGTAACCACCCTATGCAGAGCCCTCCCGATAGGCTGACAACATTTATGAACAGGACGAGGTGGTGGACGCTACTCTAGCTCCTCATCACTAAGCACAACATCCTGAAGCCCAAGCATGTGCAACATGTCCCAACCAAAATCTGTGTGCACCCCAGTCTCATCATCAATCTCCATAGAAAGGTTAACCCCAATGTGAAAGAACAACTGGATGAGCAACCGACCGTATGGAAGACTATCATTCCATGTATACAAAGTTGTGTGTATCATAGTCCTCATGATCAGGTAAGGAAGGCATATCTAATAACGAACAGTTATGCAGTAAGCTACGTACTCACAAAGATATATTATCGCATCTTTGTGTCCACTCCTAGGCACCAAGTTGTGCTGCATGATGTGACTGTATAACCTAGGCATGGGATGACAGTGACTCTCACATAAATCCAGACCCAGCATCATTTGCTCTTGGATCTCTGCCAATTCCCACTCACCAACCATAGGGAATTTGGGCCCTGCATTAACTCTCTCACCCTCAACAAAGATGCCCAAACTCCATGCCAAACTATCAATGGTAATGACAACTAAATGGCCTTTAATCTAACTGGAAATCTGTAGGGTAGAACCGTCTGCACCATCCTCCATACCCTGATCCACCTACAAGTTGCAGTAGAAGTGCCGCACCATGTTTACCCGGATGGGTAAGTGAAAGCTAATGGCACACAACCAACCCATATCGATAAACACCTGTCGAACATTGAACCTATTTAGTTCATCCACAATGACAAACCGTCCAGGCTTTATTGATCTATGTTCAATGGCTGACCTAAAATGAAAGTGATCATAAGCTGGAGGTGGATGTCCCTATTGTCTGCCTGCTCCTGCAGTGGAAGACTTAGCCCCAAAAGAGCCAGTGATATCTTTGGTAGCCATGTGAGTGAAGTGTTCAGACAATGAAGACCTACCCAAGAAAAGTAGGAATGACGGATTAAAAAATGGGGAATTGGTAACAACAAATAAAATTCCATATCAAAGAGATCAAACAATGATTCAAAGGATTAGAGCCTATCCTAGTTAACAAAAAACTCGATTTTTGGGAAATAGCCGAAAGGGAGAAATCCATGTTTACTGTTAAGTGAGAATTAAAAGAGGTTCCAATGCATTCCAAGCCTTATTACAGATCCTAGGAAGTGAATTAAAGTGCTCATGGGATTGAAAAAATCATTAACCAAGAAAATCCGAAATTTCAGTTTTAGAAAAAAATGGGAAAAATCTCGATTTTGAATATGAGTAACACCATAAATCGAGGAAAAAGAGTCAACACTATGGGATACACTTTCTAACATGATAATATAGCGAATACCCACCGTTTTAAACTATTACATGGAGAAAACAAGAAGAAATTGACAAAAATCCAACCTAGGGTACTCAAGAATGAAAATCGATATTAGCAAGGTGTAGTGATGATTCTGAGGTGAAAGGAAGCAAGAAATCACCAAGAAAATCCTCAAGAATTGAATTTGGGAGTGTGCACTATCCTCCAATCGCACCTATGCTCCGCTACACTAGGAAATGAAGAAATGAAGCACGCGGTTCTAATTTAAACCACGACAATGATGTGTGGTCAGTCACGTACCGCATGCCTCTCACAGAAAAAGAGATGCGGTCAGTGACGTGTTGCATGACCATTTTTCAGTCTAATTTGATAATGTTGAATGTTTGATCGATTAGTTCATCTGCAATAAGTTGAAAACTGTAGATTGAGTTAAAACATGATGTTCTACTTTGCAATGATGTAAATTTAAACATTCACACCCAAGAGACGACTGACTATCTACAAATTTTCAAGTTTAAGCAAGTTTTGATCATGGCTCCTAGTACCAAGCGAGGGCGGCATGAACCTAACGTAGCTGAGAGTAATGCTCCACCAGAAGGAGTGACTCAAGAGCCGATACCTCCAACAGGATTACACCAAGAACTTGCATTTGTACTGCCACCACTACTGGCGTTAACTGCAGTGGATCTTACCACAATCCTGGGAAATTTTGCCCGTGACCTAAGCATCCAACAACAACAGTTAATGACTGGACTCATAGCAACAATTCGTGGGAAAGCAGCTCCACTGGTCGCACCAGCTCAGGCACCTTCGATCAACCCAGCACCTATCCATGTGCCACCGCTCCCGAATGAACCAGATACCCACTCTTGTAACAGCAACTGCAGCCCATGTGCACCCACATATACAACCAACACCTACAGGGAATGCTCTAATCATGCCACCAGTGATGTTACCACCTACATTGACATCGATGGCAAAGTTAGTAGAAGCCTTTCAAAAAATGAAGCCTCCTAAGTTCACCGGTGTAGGAAACAAGCCTTTGCATCCTGTCATATGGATGCATACCATTGAAAAGACACTCCAAATGATACCATGCACCAACGAGCAAAAAATACTCTGCGCTACTTTTATGTTCGAGGATGAACCAGATAACTGGTGGGATTCTACAAGGCCTACCCTGGAGGCCAGATACTGAAATATCTCATGGGATTATTTCAAGGAGTCATTTTTTGGTAACTATTTTCCCCAAAGTTACAGAGACCAAAAGGAAGCTAAATATCTGACATTCATCCAAGTGCAAAGATCAATCAACAAATACCAGAGAGACTTTGAATGGCTATATTACTTTGCCAGACCAAGTACGCGGACTGATGCACAAAAAGCGAAGAGGTTTGTTGATGGTCTTAGTGGAGGAATTCGAGCCATTGCCAAGGCTCAGGGTCATACTACTTATGCCAGCATCATTCAAATGGCCAAGGTTATGGAAGTCAGCCAACGGGATGGTTATCAAGCATGTTGGAAAGACAGAGCGGCAACATTGGGTACCAAGAGAACAAGTACCTTCTCCAATAAACATAATGTCAAGAAGCTATTCCAGAGCACAGCTGTGAAGAAATCAACCACCCAAACTTTGATAAAGAAGTCTGCTACTTCTGCTTCTACCGAAACAGCACCTGGTCCAGTAAGGTGCTACAATTTTCAGTAGGAGGGACACATTTTCAGCTACTACCCTCACCCACCAAAGCAAGGATTACAGCAAGGCAAGGTCTATGCCACTACAATGGAAGATGCTGAAAATTCTGCTAGTGTAATTACAAGTATCTCTCTATCACCGTAGTTAAGCTATTATGTATGAATCAAGTATGTCCATGAAGAATCAATCAGATTAATAAGTACGTACATTTAGGTACCATATCCATATCCGATCTACCAGCTCGAGTACTTTTCAACTCAGGAGCGACCCACTCCTTTGTGTCACCCTCTTTTGTTGAGAAGTTGGGAACGTCCCCACAGCAGATGAAGTCTCGACTTATTGTCAGCACGCCATTGGGACAACAAGCAAAATTAAACTACTGCCTTGGCCCTTGTAAAGTCCAAATTGGTGACAAGCAATTGGAGGCAAACTTGATACTTCTAGACATGTCAGACTTTGATGCGATTTTAGGGATGGACTACCTACCCACACATAAAGCCAGTGTTCTCTGTGTTGAAAGAAAGGGTCCCCTTCAAAGTTGATGGTGACAAGCCAATTGTGTTCATTGGAGAGAAGCTGAAGAAATAGAAGAAGTTATTCATTTCGGCCATGCAAGCAAGTAAGTTGCTAAATCAAGGATGCACAACATACATTGCATCAGTCATGGACACTATCGTAAAAACACCCAAATTAGAAGATCTACAAGTAGTAAAGGAGTTCTTAGATGTATTTCCCGAGGATTTACCAGGTCTACCACCTCACTGAGCAACAGAGTTTGTAATTGATCTGCTCCTAGGGACAGCACCTGTATCTAAAGCCCCCTACAAAATGGTGCCTGTAGAGTTGAAAGAACTCAAATTTCAACTATAGGAACTGCTCGATAAAGGCTTCATTAGGTAGAGCATTTTGCCTTGGGGAGCGCCAATCTTGTCTGTTAAAAAAAAGGACAGAAGCGTCAAACTGTGCATTAATTATCGTGACTAAATAAACTCAGGTCAAGAATCGATACCCTAACCCAGGATCGATGATCTATTCAATCAACTTCAAGGAGCATCAGTGTTCTTGAAGATTGACTTGAGGTCAGGATACCACCAACTGAAGATTAAAGAATCTGATATTCCAAAGATAGCCTTTCGAACCAGATATGGTCATTATGAGTTCAAGGTTATGTCTTTTGGGTTGACAAATGCTTCAATGTCATTCATGGAATTAATTAATAGGGTATTTTATGATTTTCTGGATCAGTTCATCATAGTATTCATTAACGACATTCTTGTATATTCTCGCTCTCCTGAAGAACATGAAGAACAACTGAGGAAGGTTTTATAGTGACTTAAAGAAGAAAATCTATACTCCAAAATCAAGTAGTGTGAGTTCTGGTTAAGGAAAGTGGCATTCCTCGGATACGTTGTATTAGGGGAAGGTATAGCTGTGGACCCCAACAAAGTACAAGCCATGTTGGAGTGGGAAACCCCAAAAATAGTCATGAAAGTAAGGAGTTTCTTAGGTCTTGTAGGGTATTACAGGAGATTTATTCAAGACTACTCACGGATCACTGTGCCACTTACACAACTCATGAAGAAAGGGCAGAAGTTCGAATGGAGGGCAAAGCGTGAAGCTAGTTTCCAAACCTTGAAGAAGAAGCTTGTAACAGCCCCAGTATTGACAGTGCGAGATGGAGATACCGAGTACACGGTGCACACCGATGAGTCCAACATGGGACTGGGCTATGTCCTGATGCAGCATGATCGAGTCATTACCTATGCATCTTGACAGTTGGAAGAACACGAGAATAACTACCCCATTCATGATTTAGAATTGGTAGTAGTAGTCTATGTATTGAAGATATGGAGACATTATCTATTCAATGCAGCCTTCAAGATTATGTCAAATCATAAGAGTTTGATCCATTTATTCAACCAAAAAGAGTTGAACATGAGGCAACGCCGTTGGTTGGAACTCTTAAAGGATTACGAGCAGGACATACAATATCACCTAGGAAAGGTAAATGTAGTAGCAGACGCAATAAGTAGAAAAGTAGTTGGCTCAAGGCTATAAGAAACGCAAAAGAAGAAGGTGACGTGTCACACCCCAATTCTGAACCAACCAGAAATGATGTAATGAACCGTCTACGAACCAATGATTCAACCAGGATCTCGTATAGTCTGTGCCCATTTGGTTAAAGCAGATACAACCACAATCATAATCAGAGTAAATAAACAATAGCGGAAGTCTTTAATATTAATTAACTGAGTATCTAACAGTGATAACATAATTAATTATCCAATTATCTCCAAATGACTCAAGATATAAAATAAAATAAAATAAAGTAATCCATTACATGTTCTGATAATCCAACAACTAAATCTAATAGAAAACATAAGAATTACACTCAGATGATGAATCATGCGACGCCTCCATAGATTCCAAATCCATCGCAGCAATATGTCCGTACATTGGTGCATTCATATAATCTTCCACGGTAGGACCTGCATCATCAACTAAAATATTCGACATCGAAAGGATGAGCATACATCATGGTTCAGTGAATGCAACACACATATGCATGCATTCAATTCATATCTTTGGTCTGGTTTATAAGTTTGCAATGTGCAATAGAAAGGATTGGTGGCCGCCGCACCTCTATACACGATTGTGTGAAGCCACCCAATGGATCAATCACCATTGTCGTCCCACATGCATCCATCATGGAATGGAGATAGAGCTAAAGTGCCCGGATCAAACACCGCATAACACTTCCCCTGATGCCCTACCCATACCAATATGTAAGCCCCTATTGGCGAGGGCTTACAAACTGGGCTCGCAACTAACCAATCCTAATGTCAAACAGTGTATCCAAGGTCTCACCCTAGCATCCCTTAATACGTCCATAGAGATAGAGCTAAGGCCCCCCGGCAGAGTCAGAGACTACACGGTCCGAGACCACGTTTCCTGATGCCCTATGACGTAATAGTTCTGCTAAGGTAATGGCGATACAACGATGTCAGTGGAAAAGACTTGAGTAGAGATAGAGCTAAAGTCTAGTGACCAGGATGAACCACAATGTCACGTCCTCCCCCTGATGCTCCACTCTCATCAAGCACATACTAACCACACAAATACATTCACATGCCTATTCCTAGCATCATTATCATCATCATGTTATAAATAAATAGAATTAAATATGCATGAGCAGTAATAGCAGGAATATTGGATGACATGTGAAATGCACATTACAAGCATACAAGCATAGAATCATTCATGGCATTGGACTCAATAAGTAAAACAGTTTATTACAAGCCAATTAATTTTGGTCTTGTTCCCCTACCTTTGGTCGATGGTTGTTCCTCGTCCAAGCTTTGTAAATCACTTTTAGACCACGTAGAAACCTAATAAATTTATAGATTTTAAATTAGAATTTATTTCCATCAATTCAAACTTCCAGAAGCTAAGTGGTCGCAGGTGCTGCTGCACCTGTGGTTTCAGTTTCTGCGACCACAGGGTGTGTGGTCTCTATGTGTGGTCGCAAATCATGCGACCATACATGTGACCACACCCTCCCTGAAACTTTCCCGAAGCATGTGGTCGATATGTTTGGTCGCATACCATGCGACCATACATGTGACAACACCCTCCCTGGAATTTTCCCAAGGGCGTGTGGTCGATATGTGTGGTCGTATACCATGCGACCACACCCTCCCTGGAACTTTCTCGAGGGTGTGTGGTCGATATGTGTGGTTGCATACCATGAGACCACACATGCGACCACACCCTCCCTGGAACTTCCCGAGGGCGTGTGGTCAATCATATGTGTCTAGTGTGGTCGCATATCATGCGACCATACATGTGATGGTCGACTTTTCCATTCTCAACTCAATTCCTTCATGTTTTGATTCTTTGGTTTATCATCGTGATCCTTCCTATGATTGTTCTATGGCTCAAAATTCATATTTTTACATAATCCATCATCCTAATAGATTCCCTCCATGGATCTCTTAGAATTTATCCATGGTTTTATGATTGGGGTCTCACTTTGAATAACTATCTCCTTCATGATCTATTCTAGGCATTCAACTGATATGGGGAATGTTTTCATACCTTAAACTTGTTGAAGAATCAGAGTTCTCTTTGAATTTTCTTCTCTTAATCTTCCTTTTCAATTCTTCTTATCTTCCTCCTCTTTTCTTTCTCTCTCTTTCAGTTTGAGTTCTAAAAGGATGAAAGAGGCTAAGCGACGTCCTATATATAGAGGAAAACCCTCCATATAGAGTCCTTTTTAGATTAGGAAAGAACCCCCTTTGGATTACGAAGGTTTCCTAATCACGGAGTCAGTTTGATTTTGTCGGGTCGTAGAACCCATCGACCATACATCCAAAAACTGCGACCACACGTCCCATACTCCAGTGGTCGCACTATTCTGAGGTGTGGTCGACCACACACTCCTAATTAGATGATTTTGGGTTCTATTTCATACCTAGCCTTGTGGTTTCTTCATGCACTTGGTCCACTTGGCCCGACCATGATGGAAGACCTGATACAAGGTGGTAAGACAGGTTAGTACGATACGGGTCTTACAACTCCCCCCTCTTATTATAAATTTCATCCTCAAAATTTACACATACATTCCTAGTCGAAAAGGTGAGGATATTGCTTTCGCATAGAATTCTCTTCTTCCCATGTGATCTCTTCTCCATCTTGGCTCCTCCAAGTAACCTTAACATAATAAATGTCATGGTTGCATAGACGTTGAACCTTCCGGCTGGTAATTTCGATTGGTGCTACTTCGAATGTCAAATCAACAGTTAGACCCGGTGGATCCGCTGTTATCACGTGTGTTGGATCTCTGACATACTTCTTCAATAATGAGATATGAAATACATCATGCACACTTGACATAGAAGGGGGTAGTGCTAACTGATACGCCACTTTCCCACGTTTAGCTAGAATTTCTTATGGCCTGACATATCTCGGACTTAGCTTCCCTTTCTGTCCGAACCTTTTCAAACCACGCTTAGGAGATATTTTCATAAATACTTTATCACCTACGACGAATTTAAGGTCTCGACGTTGATTATCTGCATACTGTTTCTGACGATTCTAAGCTATTCGGACTATTTCCTTGATAATGTTGACTACTTGACAGGTCTCTTCAACAAACTTTGGTCCAACAATACTCTGTTCTCTAACTTCATTCCAAAACAAAGGAGTTCGACACTTTCTACCATACAGTGCTTCATAGGGTGACATCTGTATAGTAGCTTGATAGCTGTTGTTATAGGCGAACTCGATCAATGGTAGTTTCTCATCCCATGATCCTTTGAAATTGATGACACAAGCTTGAAGCATGTCTTCTAAAATCTGAATGGTAAGCTCCGACTATCCGTCTATCTGAGGATGGAATGCAGTACTGAACTTCAACGTTGTACCCATAGCCTTCTTTAATCCTTTCCAAAACTTTGAGGTAAAGCCTGGGTATCTGTCGAACACAATGCTTTCAGGTATACCATGCAATCTGAAAATATTATCCATGTCACACCCCAATTCTGAACCAATCAGAATGGTGTGATGAACCGTCTATGAACCAATGCTTCAACCAGGATCTCATATAGCCCGTGTCTATTTGATTAAACCAGATAAAACCACAACCATAATCAGTGTAAATAAAAAATAGCGGAAGTCTTTAATATAGATGAACTGACTATCTAATAGTGATAACATAATTAATTATCCAATTATCTCCAAATGACTTAAGACATAAAATAAAATAAAGTAATCAATTATATGTTCTGATAATCCAACAACTAAATCTAATCGAAAACACAAGAATTGCATTCGCACGACAAATCATGCGACTCTTCCATAGATTCCACATCCATCGCAGCAACATGTCTGTACATTGGTGCATTCATATAATCTTCCACGGTAGGACCTGCATCATCAACTAAAACATTTGACATCAAAAGGGTGAGCACACATCATGGCTCGATGAGCAAACAAAACAATGCAACAAACATATGCCTGCATTCAATTATATCTTTGGTCTGATTTATAAGTTTGCAATGTGCAATAGAAAGGATAGGTGACCGTCGCACCTCTATACACGAGTGTGTGAAGCCGCCCAATGGATCAAACACCATTGTCGTCCCACATGCACCCATCATGGAATAGAGATAGAACTAAGGTGCCTGGATCAAACATCGCATAACACTTCCCCTGATGCCCTACCCATACCAATACGTAAGCCCCTATTGGCGAGGGCTTGCAAACTGGGCTCGCAACTAACCAATCCTAATGTCAAACAGTGTATCCAAGGCCTCACCCCAACATCCCTTAATACGTCCATAGAGATAGAGCTAAGGCCCCCGGCAGAGTCAGAGACTACACGGTCCGAGACCACCTTCCCTGATGCCCTACGACGTAATAGTTCTGCTAAGGTAATGGCGATACGACGATGTCAGTGGAAAAGACTTGAGTAGAGATAGAGCTCGAGTCTGGTGACCAGGATGAACCACAATGTCACGTCCTCCCCCTGATGCTCTACTCGCATCAAGCACACACTAACCACACACATACATTCACATGCCTATTCCTAGCATCATTATCATCATCATGTTATAAATAAATAAAATTAAATATACATGAGCAGTAATAGCAGGAATATTGGATGACATGTGAAATGCACATTACAAGCATACAAGTATAGAATCATTCATAGTATTGGAAAACAGTTTATTATTAGCCAATTAATTTTGATCTTGTTCCCCCACCTTTGGTCGATGGTTGTTCCTCTTCAAGCTTTGTAAATCACTTTCAGACCACTTGGAAACCTAACAAATTTATAGAATTTAAATTAGATTTTATTTCCATTAGTTTAGACTTCCAGAAGCTGAGTGGTCGCATGTACGGCTGCACCTGTGGTCTTAGTTTCTGCGACCATAGGGTGTGTGGTCGCAAGGTGTGGTCGCATATCATGCGACCATACATGCGACCATACCCTCACTGAATTTTCCCCGAGGGCATGTGGTCGCTATGTGTGGTCACATATCATGCGACCATATATGCGACCACACCCTCCCTGAAACATTCCCGAGGGTGTGTGGTAGCTATGTATGGTCACATACCACGCAACCATACATGCGACCACACCCTCACTGGAACTTTCTCGAGGTGTGTGGTTAGTTATGTAGGTATTGTGTGGTCGCATATCCTGTGACCACACATGCGAATACACCCTCGCTGGAACATCCCGAGGGTGTGTGGTCGGTTATGTGTGTCTCGTGTGGTCGCATATCATGTGACCACACATGCGACCACACATGTGATGGTCGACTTTTCCACTCCTAACTCAATTCCTTCATGTTTTGATTCCTTGGCTCATCATCATGATCCTTCCTACGATTGTTCTATGGCTTAAAATTCATATTTTACACAATCCATCATCCTAATAGACCTCCATGGATTTCTTAGAATTTGTCCATGGTTTGATGATTGGGGTCTCACTTTGAATCATTATCTCCTCCATGATCTATTATAGGTATTCAACTGATGTGGGGGGATGGTTTCATACCTTATACTTGTTGAAGATTCAGAGTTCTCTCTGAATTTCCTTCTCTTAGTGTTCCTCTTCAATTCTCTTTCTCTTCCTTCTCTTCTCTTTCTCTCTCTTTCAGTTTGAGTTTTAAAAGGATAAAAGAGGCTAAGGGACATCCTATATATTGAGGAAAACTATCCATATAGAGTCCTACTTAGATTATGAAAGAACCCCCTTCGGATTAGAAAGGTTTCCTAATCACGGAGTTTGTCTAACTTCGTGTGGTCGCAGGTGTGGTCGTAGAACCCGTCGACCACATAGCCAAAAACTGTGACCACACATCCCAGACTTCTGTAGTCGCTTTATTCTGAGGTGTGGTCGACCACACCTGTTTAGCTATGTGACCACACACTCCTTAATAGGTGATTTTGGGTTCAATTTCATACTTAGCCTTGTGGTTTCTTCACGCACTTGGTCTGCTTGGCCTGACCATGATAGGGAGACCTGATACAAGGTGGTAAGACCGGTTAGTACGATACCGGTCTTACAACTCCCCCCTCTTATTATAAATTTCATCCTCGAAATTTGCACATACCTTCCGAGTCGAAAAGGTGAAGATATTGCTTTCATGTAGCATTCTCTTCTTCCCATGTGATCTCCTCTACATCTTGGCTCCTCCAAGTAACCTTAACATAATAATTGTCACGGTTACGTAGACGTTGAACCTTCCAGCTGGTAATTTGAGTTAGTGCTACTTCGAATGTCAAATCATCAATTAGACCTGGTGGATCCACTATTATCATGTTTATTGGATCTCTGACGTACTTCTTCGGTAATGAGATATGAAATACATCATGCACACTTGACATAGATGGGGGTAGTGCTAACTGATACGTCACTTTTCCACGTTTAGCTAGAATTTCATATGTAGCATCCCTTTCTATCTGAATCATTTTAAGCCTCGCATAGGTGATATTTTCAGGAATACCTTATCACCTACGATGAATTCAAGGTCTTGACGTCGATTATCTGCATACTGTTTCTGACGGTTCTGAGTTGTTCTAACTCTTTCCTTGATAATGTTGACTACTCGACAAGTCTCTTCAACAAACTCTGGTCCAACAATACTCCGTTCTCCAACTTCATTCCAAAACAAAGGAGCTCGACACTTCCTACCAAACAGTGCTTCATAGGGTGACATCTGTATAGTAACCTGATAGCTATTGTTATAGGCGAACTCGATCAATGGTAGTTTCTCATCCCATGATCCTTTGAAATCAATAACACAGGCTCGAAGCATGTCTTTTGAAATCTGAATGGTACGCTTCGACTGTCCGTCTGTTTGAGGATGGAACGCAGTACTAAACTTCAAAGTTGTACCCATAGCCTTCTGTAATCCTTCCCAAAACTTTGAGGTAAAGCGTGGGTCTCTGTCGGAAAAAATGCTTTCAGGTACACCATGCAATCTGAATATTATCCACATATAGCTTGGCCAACCTCTCTAGGGTATACTAAGGTCATATAGCTATGAAACGAGCTGTCTTAGTCAAACGATCCACAATCACCCAGACCGCGTCTACTACTCGGGGAGTTAATAGTAATCCGGTGACGAAATCCATAGTGATGCAATCCCATTTCCATGTTGGTTCTGGTAGTGGCTGCAACAATCCTACAGGGCTTTGCCTTTCAGCCGTTATCCTCTGGCAATTTAGGCATTGAGACATTAGCTACATCCGCCTTCATTCCTCTCCACCAATATAGTTTCTTCAGATCATGATACATCTTCGTACTTCCAGGATGTACCGAATAAGCGGTGGTGTGAGCTTCCTTCATTAGTCTATGTCTAATATCCAAGTCTTCATTTTCAGGAATACATACTCTTCCTTTGTATGTTAGTACCTTTTCAACGTCCAAGGTGAACTCAAGAGTAGTCCTACCTTTTTCGATGCCTTCTTGCACCATTCTCAGATAAGGGTCTGATTTAATAGCGGCTTTCACTTCCTCTAATATATCAGGTATAATCTTCAATGTGGTAAGCATATTTGAAAACTGAATAATAAACCCTTGGTTGATTGATCCATCCAGTGTATCTATCATAAACTGCTCATTAACATAATTGAATACTTTTCCTGTAACACACATTGCCGCATTCGTGTTAACTTCGCCCTAGGATTTGATCATTGCTTTTCTGCTTAGCGCATCAGCAACTACATTAGTCTTTCCTGGATGATACTGGATATCACAATCATAATCCTTTAATAATTCCAGCCATCTTCTATGTCTCATGTTCAACTCCTCCTGATTAAAAAGATTAGTAAGACTTTTATGATCTGATTTAATCTGAAATTTCTCTCCATACAAATAATGTCTCCATATCTTGACAGCATGTACTACTGCTGCTAATTCCAAGTCATGAGTGAGATAGTTCTTCTCATGTGTCTTTAGTTGTCTTAAGGCATACGCAACTACTAGTTGTCCTTGCATAAGCACACATCCTAAACCCAACCCAAATGCATCAGTGTACAAGGTAAATGGTTGTCCTAGGATAGGAATAGTCAAGATGGGAGCTGATATCAATCTAGCCTTCAATATTTGAAAACCCTCCTCACATTTTTCGATCCAAATAATTTTTTCTCCTTTCTTAGTCAAACTGGTGAGAGGTACGGCAATCTTAGAGTAATCTTCTACGAATCGTCGATAATAATCAGCTAAACCTAGGAAACTTTTGATTTCTGTAACATTCTTAGGTGCTTCCCATTTCACAATGGCTTCAATCTTGCTAGGATCCACTTTAATTCCTTCAGCGGATACAACATGGCCTAAGAAAGCGACTTCATTTAGCCAAAACTCACACTTTATAAATTTGGTGTAATGCTTCTCTTTTCTTAGTCGCTGCAGAGCGGCTCCTAGATTTGTGACATGAGTTTCTTTGTCCTTGGAGTAGACTAATATGTCGTCAATAAACACAATGACTGACGTATCCAACATATCATGGAAAACCCGATTCATGAGTTCCATAAAAGTTGCAGGTGCGTTAGTCAATCCAAAAGACATGACTAAAAATTCATAATGTCCATATCTTGTTCTCAATGCTGTCTTCAGAATATCACCTTCCTTATTCTTCAACTGATGGTATCCTGACCGAAGATCAATTTTGGAGAACACCCTGGCACCTTGCAATTGATTGAACAAGTCATCGATCCGAGGCAACGGGTATCAATTCCTGATTGTAAGCTTATTTAATTCCTGATAGTCTATACACAGTCGAACGCTATCGTCCTTCTTTTTCACAAACAATACCGGTGCTCCCCATGGTGATAAGCTGGGTCTGATATAACCCTTTGTCCAGTAAATCTTGTAACTGTACCTTCAGTTCCTTCAGTTCAGTAGGAGCCATTCGATAAGGTGCTTTAGATACTGGTGCGACTCTGGGTATAAGATCTATAACGAACTCTATCACTCGGTCGGGGGGTAGTCCTGGTAGTTCCTCAGGAATAACATCTGAAAAGTCACGCACAACATCAATATCCTCCATTCGTGGTGCTTTTCTTGGTGAGGTCGACCACAGATACTAGATACCCAATTCCTCCTTTCTCGAGGCATTTTCTAGCCATTAATGCAGAGAGAATGAGTTTTCATTTACGGGGAAGTTTGGTTCCCATAAAACTAAACTCTACTCCTTCCTTGTCTTTAAATGTCAGTTTCTTTTTTGCACATAATAGGTTTGCAGAGTGCCGAACTAACCAATCCATTCACAAGATAACGTCAAAGTCTGCCATCTCGAGTTGAATTAAAGTTGCATCCAAATCTTTTTGTCGATAAGAACTGGACATGGTCCATAACCTTTTTCTACTTCCACTTCTAATCCCATAGGTGAACTTACCTGTAATTTGTACTAAAGGTCTAAGGGGTAGATTTAGCTTCTTTCCAAATGACACAGATATAAAAGAATGAGTATCTCAAGAATCAAAGAGTACTCTGATGGGTATGCCATTAATAGGTACGATACCTGTGATTTGATTTAATTTAGTCTACATGCTCACACAAGGTAGTACATAATGAAATATTCAGATCATACCTGTGACCACATCAGGCGATGCGGTAGCATCCTTAGATGTAACTACATAAACCTTTCCTTGCTGTAGCTGCTTCCTTGGCTTAGGACACTCCCTTGAATAATGTCCTATTTGATTACAGTTAAAACATTTTACTCCTTCACTACTTTGGTTTTGTTGACGTTGGGCTGTCGGAGTAGTCTTGGTTGTAGCATTGAAGCCTTGAGTGCAGAAGGGTTTAAATGTCTTTGTGTTTCCTCCATTTTATGAATTCCCATTAAGCCTTTTGATACCTCTGTTCTGAGTAAAATAACTTTCCCTCTGCCTTGATTCCAGTACTCGAGCAATCTGTATAGTTTCATTATAAATCTTCTTTTCCAGTCCCAATACATGCTCACGGATGCTTCCCCTAAGTCCCATAACGAACCTTCTGATTTTGGTATCTTCCTCCTGCATACTAGAGGGAGCAAAGAAAAACAGCTCTTCGTAACGCTGCTGATACGCATCCACAGTCATCTGTCCCTGATACAGACTCAGAAACTCTCTTTCCATTGCATCTCTGAACTTCTGGGAAAATACATATCGAAGAATTCTTCTTTATAGATAGCCCAGGTAAATTGGGCGTGCTTCGTTAACAGATAACTTCGAGTAGACTTCCACCAATGGTGTGCATCGCCCTTCAGCATAAATGTGGCACATAACACTTTTTCCTCTTCATTTACAGTCATCAGCATGAAGTTCCTTTCCATCTCGTCGATCCAGTGAGCTGGCCACAAAGGATCCGCTGGCTTGCCATTAAATCCGTAGGTTTCATCTTCAGGAAACGCTCGATCAGTCGAGAATGGTCCAACTGATATTGAGCATATGCTTCATATATAAGCGGTTGGTACTGATAATTGCTGGTGTGATGAACCGCTAGCGAACCAACGGTTCAACCAGGATCTCAAGTAGGCTATCCCCGCGTTATCTAAACTCCCACACATCCGTAATCATAATCAGAGTAAATACACCATAGCAAAAATCTTAATAATAAATGAACTGAGGGTCTATGTGATATAAATATTAAATAGCAAATTATTCTGTATCAACTGGGACATAAATAACTATCAAATACATGTCTTTATTAATTTCAAATAAAGAAACCTAAGAAAATATCTAATCGAATACACATGAGTTGCACTCGCAAGAGGAGTCATGTGTATCCCCTTCAGCTTCAGCTTCCATTGCCGCCATGTTCCCGTATGCTGGAGCATTCATGTATTCTTCAACTGTATAACCTGCATCATCAACTAAAAATATTCGACGTCGAGGGGTGAGCACACATCACGGCTCAGTGAGTAGACAAAACAATGCAACAATACATATGCATGCAATCAATTCATATCTTTGGTCTGGTTTATAGTTTGCAATGCGCAATAGAAAGGTTGGGTGGTCAAAGGTTAACGTTTATTGACCCCGCCTCTATACACAGGGTGTGGAAGTCCGCCCGAAGGTTAACGTTTATCGTCGTCCCCATCCACCCTAATCATGACATTATACAACAAAGGTTAACGTTTATTGCTATATAATACCATACCAACACGTAAGCCCCTGTTAGCGAGGGCTTGCAAACTGGGCTCGCAACTAACCAATCCTAATGCCAAATAGTGTATCCAAGGCCTCACCCCAGCATCCCTCAGAATGTCCATAGAGATAGAGCTAAGGCCCCCGGTAGAGTCAGAGACTACAAGGACCGAGACCACCTCCCCTGATACTTTACGACATAATAGTTCTGCTAAAGTAATGGCGATACGACGATGCTAATGCACAAGACTTGAGTTAGAGATAGAGCTAAAGTGCTGAGACCCGCCAAAGGTTAACGTTTATTGACGTTCTCATCACACCTCCCCTGATACTCGCTTGCATCAAGTACACCAACCACACACATACAATCACATGCCTATTCCTATCATCATCATCATCATCATGTTATAAACAATAAAATAAATATGTATGAACAAATAATATAAATATTGGATGACATGTTGTATGCACATTACAAACATATTCGCATAGAATCAAGCATGGCATTGGACTCAAGAAATAGAAAACAGTTTGTTATTAACCAATTAGTTTAGAGTTCTGTTTCCTCACCTTAGCTTGCTAATAGATACTTTTCCAAGCTTTAAAATCACCTTTATAATGTTATTATATTGCTAGAAGACCTAACAAAGTCGATAGAATTTAATTAGAATTAATTCTGAATTTAAAAACCATTCTGTTAACTGAGGGTCGGAGGTAGGGTCGGAGTCATGATCGACCCTGGGTGCGACCCTCCCCAAACTCTGAACTTCCCGAACACTGAGGGTCGATGGTCAGGATCACCTAGGGTCGGATGGTCATCGACCCTCGATGCGACCCTCGGTGCACTTTGGTCCAATTCCCTCTTTTAATCCATTCTTCGTGCTTGGGATCCTATGGCTTGCTCCTACATTCCATTCTACATTCATTCCATGGTCTAAAACCATGTATAATCCACCTAGATAGCTTTCATGTAATTCCCCATGGTTTCCCATGAAAACCTAACCACGGGTTGATGGTTTGGGTTTCTCCGAGATCACACTCTCATCAATATCTAACCTAAGGTCTGTAGAAACTCATGGAATTAGTATCCATACCTGAGAAGAATATTCCTCTCTGTAACTCTTCTCTTTTGGCTAACTTCTCCTCCTTGGTTCTCTTCTTCCTCTTTTCCTTCTCTTCTCTTTCTCTCAATTCAATTAGGGTTGTGAAAGGAGTGAAAGAGGCTTAGGGACGTCCTTTAAATAGAGTAGGAACATCCTAAAATAAGTCCCTTTGAGATTAGGAAAGAATCCCACTCAAAAATTAGGAAATTTCCTAATTTCAGTTTCGGTAGAAACTGAGGGTCGATGGGAGGGTCGATGATCCCGTCGACCCTAGGATTCAAGATGTCCGACCCTCCCTTCAAATTTGAGGGTCTGACTTTCTGTTCTTGGGGGGTCCGACCCTCCTTGGCTGGTTATGCGACCCTCCCCTAAAATTAAGTGTTTTTGGGTCGATTTGATACCTGGGATCTCGATCTCCTTCACGCCCTTGGTCCATTTGACTCGACCATGATAGGTAAACCTGGTTCAAGGTGGTAAGACCGGGTTAGATTGACACAGGTCTTACAACTCCCCCCTACTTATAAAAATTTCATCCTCGAAATTGTACGTACCTTCTGAATCAAATAAGTGAGGGTATTGCTTTCGCATAGCATTTTCTTCTTCCCATGTAATTTCTTCCATGTCTCTACTTTTCCATGTGACCTTAACATAATAGATATCTCGGTTGCGTAGACGTTGAACCTTTCGGCTGGTGATTTCTGTTGGTGTTACTTCAAATGTCAAATCATCAGTCAAATCTGGTAAATCTACTGTCAACACGTGCGTTGGATCCTTGACATACTTCTTCAGTAGGGAAATGTGAAATACGTCATGCACACTTGACATAGATGGTGGTAGTGCTAACTGATAAGCCACTTTACCACGCTTAGCTAGAATTTCATACGGCCCGACATATCTTGGACTTAGTTTCACCTTTCTGTCCGAACCTTTTCAATCCTCGCATAGGCGATACTTTCAAGAATACTTTATCACCTATGGCGAACTCCAGATCTCTGCGTCGAGTATCTGCATATTGCTTCTGACGATTCTGAGTTGTTCTTACTCTTTCCTTGATAATGTCGACCACTCGACAAGTCTCTTCAACAAATTCTGGCCCAACAATACTACGTTCTCCAACTTCATTCCAAAACAAAGGAGTTCGACACTTCCGGCCAAACAGTGCTTCATAAGGTGACATCTGTATAGTAGCCTGATAGCTATTGTTATAAGCGAACTCGATCAATGGTAACTTTTCATCCCATGATCCTTTAAAATCAATTACACATGCTCGTAGCATATCTTCTAGAATCTGAATTGTACGCTCTGACTGTCCGTCTGTCTGTGGGTGGAATGCAGTACTGAACTTCAACGTTGTACCCATAGCCTTTTGCAATCCTTCCCAAAACTTGGAAGTAAATCGTGGATCTCTATCAGACACAATGCTTTCTGGAACACCATGGAATCGAACAATATTATCCACATACAGCTTTGCTAACCTCTCCAGTGTATACTGATGTCGTATCGGTATGAAGCGAGCTGTTTTAGTCAGACGGTCCACAATCACCCAAACTGCGTCAACTACTCGAGGAGTCAGTGGTAGTCCCGTGACGAAGTCCATTGTGATGCAGTCCCATTTCCATGCTGGTTCCGGTAATGGCGGTAACAGTCCTGCGGGTCTTTGTCGTTCAGCCTTTACTTTTTGACAATTTAGGCATTGAGACACGAACTTGGCTACATCTGCTTTCATTCCCCTCTACCAATATAGTTTCTTTAGATCATGATACATTTTTGTACTTCCAGGATGTATCGAATAGATGGTGGTATGGGCTTCTTTCATCAGTCGGTGTCTAATGTCCATACTTTCTATTTTCGGTACACATATTCTCCTTTGTATTTCAGTACTTTCTCTTCGTCCAAGGTGAACTCAGGATTTAGTCCTACCTTTCTCGATATCTTCTTGTACTGTTCTCAGATAAGGATCTGATTTGATAGCTGTCTTCACTTCATCCATTATATCCGGTATAATCTTCAATGCAGCGAACATATTTGAAAACTGATGAATGAACCCTTGGTTGGCGGACTCATCCGTTGCGTCTATCACATATTGCTCATTGCCGTGATTGAATACCATTCCGGTAGTACACATTGCTGCAGTTGTGCTAACCTCTCCTTGCGATTTTATCATTGCTTTTCGGCTTAACGCATCCGCTACTACGTTCGCTTTTCCCGGATGATACTGGATATCACAATCATAGTCTTTCAATAGTTCCAGCTATCTTCTTTGTCTCATATTCAATTCCTTCTGATTAAATAGATAAGTAAGACTTTTATGGTCTGAGTTAATCTGGAATTTCTCCCCGTATAGGTAATGTCTCCATATCTTGACCGCATGTACTACTGCCGCTAGCTCCAGATCGTGAGTGGGATAATTTTTCTCATGTACCTTTAACTGTCTTGAAGCATAAGCAATCACTTGCTCTCCTTGCATAAGCACACATCCCAATCCCAGTCCCGACGCATCAGTGTATAAAGTAAATGTCTGTCCTGGAACGGGAATAGTCAAAATCAGAGCGGATATCAATCTGGTCTTCAGCGTTTGGAAACTCTTCTCACATTTATCGGTCTACACGAACTTTTCACCTTTCTTAGTCAAACTGGTGAGAGGTACGGCAATCCGGGAATAGTCTTCCACGAATCTCCGATAATAACCAGCGAGACCCAGAAAACTTCTAATTTCTGAAACGCTCTTAGGTGCTTCCCACTTTACAATAGCCTCAATCTTGCTGGGGTCCACTTTGATTCCTTCAGCGGATACTACATGGCCTAAGAAGGCGACTTCACTTAGCCAAAACTCATACTTTGAAAATTTGGCATATAGCTTCTCTTTCCTTAAACGCTGTAGGGCAGCATTTAAGATCTTGATATGAGTTTCTTCGTCCTTGGAGTATACCAATATATCATCAATAAATACTATCACCGACGTATCCAACATGTCATGAAACACCCAGTTCATCCGTTCCACAAAAGATGTAAGGGCATTGGTTAATCCAAACGTCATAATTGAGAACTCATAATTGGCCAATCCCAATTTTAAAAGCTATCTTCGAGATATCGCTGTCCAAATTCTTCAGCTGAGGATATCTTGATCGAAGATCAACCTTAGAAAATACCTTTGCTCCTTGCAACTAGTTAAACAAGTCATTGATCTGAGGTTGTAGATATTGATTCTTGATCGTGAGCTTGTTTAGTTCCCGGTAGTCTATACATAATCTGACATTACCGTCCTTCTTCTTCATGAGTTGTGTTGGCGCTTTCCGTGATGCAATACTTAGCTGATTAGAACCCTTGTCTAATAACTCTTGTAGTTGAGTCACAATCCCTTCAACTCCATAGGAGCTACTCTACAGGTGCCTTTGACACAAGTATCGTCCTTAGTAACAAGTCGATGACGAACTCGGTCGCACGATCAGGTGGTAACCCGGTAAGTCTCCTAGAACGCATCGAGAACTTATGCATCATATCAATACCTTCCATCTGTGGTGCTTCTTTGGTAACGTGTACCGCAGATACCGTATATCCAACTTCTTTCTCTTCAAAGCATCTCTTCGCCTTTAGCATAGAGAAGATCAGCTTCTGCTTACTGGGCAATATGCTTCCAATAAAACCAAATTATATGCCATCTTTATTGTTAAATGATAACCTCTTCTATGCACATAATCACTTTGTAGAGTGTTGAGACAACCAGTCTATTCCCAAGATGACGTCAGAGTCTGCCATCTCAAGTTTATTTAGGTTGCGTCCAAATTTCATCCATCCATACGATTTGGACATTGTTCATAACACTCATCCAATACAACATCTAGTCCAAAAAGGGCTTGAACTAGCAAAATCTGGTGAAATGGTCGAAGGAGCTTGTCTAGTTCCTTTATCTCTTATGATTTCTCGAAGACTATCGTCAAAATCTCATATTGCACTTATTAGCTTGTATTTCTTTTATCCTTGCTGTTCTACCTTGCTCTCTCTTCCATATACCTCGAAAAATATCTTGTGATTGTCACCTCATATCCCAAGTCTATCTATAAGCATTAGGGTATATGCTTATAAATTCATTAATTCATCTAAACTCTTTTGGTCTTTCTTAATCAATCACTCAACATTGGGCATAACTCAATTATCATTATATTTAGTCGAGTACTACTTATGCCATGACTTTATCCTTGTATCCACTCTTAAATTTACCTTTAGGAATCTTCTACCTTGTCAAAATTCGTACCGATATAGCCATCCTTAACTCTACTTGAGTGCTATCTATTTCTTACTGGCTACTCTTGATAGTTCTAATTTTTGCTCATGCACTCTTTTATAGACATGACTCATATCCATCCATTTAGCAATCTCAAAATAGATCCTCCATTACTTCATCTGAGGTTCATTGGTCATAGCATTTAATCTGAATCTAATCATCTTTCTTCCAATAATTCTATTACCGCTAATCATCTTTATCAACAAAGGTCAGGGAGTAAATGAATCAAAATGTCCATCCAAAAGTGATTCACTTCCTTCTGTCGATTTAGCATAATGACAACACTTGCTTTTCGAGAGCCAATCTCTTGTATATGGGTCTCGACTCTAGTGAACCTAGGTTTAAAGAATCAGGAGTAAATCTGTGATAATCCAACCGGCATCAAAAGATCGTTAAATTGCACGGTGGTCCAAATGCATAGAGGTTTTATAGTTCTTAACCTCATGGTTATAGGTTCTATCGAATATATAATGCCATTGGTCAAGGCACTACAAGAGTAAATCTGGAGAAGCTTTCATACATCAGTAAATTAGGTATAAATCTGGAGAAAGATTTCGTACATCAATAAATCAGGTAAAATCGAAAAGATGTACGCTCAACATGATTAAACATTTAACTGTTCATTCAGTTCATATCTCTATTCATGTTGTTGATCATGAGAGTGGTTCAGATTGGTATAATCAGGACTAAGACTAAAGAAACAATATCTATAACTCCAATTGACAGGTTAAATCAAGAAGGTATCCTGTCAAGGTACGAGAATTAAAATCAAGTATGTGCATCCTCTATAATCATAAGAGTGAGTCAATAATGCACCGCATCCTATATAAACATATCTACTTACATGGCCATTATCCTCTTATCTCTGTTTGAATTTAGCCTGAGATCTTTTCCTTTATCTCTACAGGGGTTTTGGCATTACTAGCCATTTTCCTTCTTCCTCTGTCTTACATCGAGTTTCACATCTTGTGAGTACCAACTCGGTATTCCAATTTTCTGCTTTACAGAAGCTCCCTTCTTGCTACTGTACTATATCCTTGTATACTTGGATAACTACCCAACTTATAGATAATACCCTAAATTGTTTGTTTATTAGGATAATTCTTGGTCTTCTCTTTCTGTGTGAGTGTATATATATGGTTCCACCTTTTATATGTACATTATCGTCTTGTTTAATTTCTATCTCAACCAACACAGGTGCTTATGGTTTGTTTGTATTAAAGCTTTTAATTTATCCTAACTCAGTTCATGGACTCTAGTGGAAGTATTCAGGTTTCATGGGAAGGCCTGAGAGAGCTCTGATACCAAGTTGTCTCACCACAATTCCGCACTGTTCAGAATGGTGTGATGAACCGCTAGCAAACCAACGGTTCAACCAGGATCTCAAGTAGGCTATCCCCGCGTTATCTAAACTCCCACACATCCGTAATCATAATCAGAGTAAATACACCATAGCGGAAATCATAATAATAAATGAACTGAGGGTCTATGTGATATAAATATTAAATAGCAAATTATTCTGTATCAACTGGGACATAAATAACTATCAAATACATGTCTTTATTAAATTCAAATAAAGAAACCTAAGAAAATATCTAATCGAATACACATGAGTTGCACTCGCAAGAGGAGTCATGTGTATCCCCTTCAGCTTCAGCTTCCATTGCCGCCATGTTCCCGTATGCTGGAGCATTCATGTATTCTTCAACTGTATAACCTGCATCATCAACTAAAAATATTCGACGTCGAGGGGTGAGCACACATCACGGCTCAGTGAGTAGACAAAACAATGCAACAATACATATGCATGCAATCAATTCATATCTTTGGTCTGGTTTATAGTTTGCAATGCGCAATAGAAAGGTTGGGTGGTCAAAGGTTAACGTTTATTGACCCCGCCTCTATACACAGGGTGTGGAAGTCCGCCAGAATGTTAACGTTTATCGTCGTCCCCATCCACCCTAATCATGACATTATACAACAAAGGTTAACATTTATTGCTATATAATACCATACCAACACGTAAGCCCCTGTTAGCGAGGGCTTGCAAACTGGGCTCGCAACTAACCAATCCTAATGCCAAACAGTGTATCCAAGGCCTCACCCCAGCATCCCTCAGAATGTCCATAGAGATAGAGCTAAGGCCCCCCGGTAGAGTCAGAGACTACAAGGACCGAGACCACCTCCCCTGATACTTTACGACATAATAGTTCTGCTAAAGTAATGGCGATACGACGATGCTAATGCACAAGACTTGAGTTAGAGATAGAGCTAAAGTGCTGAGACCCGCCAAAGGTTAACGTTTATTGACGTTCTCATCACACCTCCCCTGATACTCGCTCGCATCAAGTACACCAACCACACACATACAATCACATGCCTATTCCTATCATCATCATCATCATCATCATGTTATAAACAATAAAATAAATATGTATGAACAAATAATAGAAATATTGGATGACATGTTGTATGCACATTACAAACATATTCGCATAGAATCAAGCATGGCATTGGACTCAAGAAATAGAAAACAGTTTGTTATTAACCAATTAGTTTAGAGTTCTGTTTCCTCACCTTAGCTTGCTAATAGATACTTTTCCAAGCTTTAAAATCACCTTTATAATGTTTATTATATTGCTAGAAGACCTAACAAAGTCGATAGAATTTAATTAGAATTAATTCTGAATTTAAAAACCATTCTGTTAACTGAGGGTCGGAGGTAGGGTCGGAGTCATGATCGACCCTGGGTGCGACCCTCCCCAAACTCTGAACTTCCCGAACACTGAGGGTTGATGGTCAGGATCACCTAGGGTCGGATGGTCATCGACCCTCGGTGCGACCCTCGGTGCACTTTGGTCCAATTCCCTCTTTTAATCCATTCTTTGTGCTTGGGATCCTATGGCTTGCTCCTACATTCCATTCTACATTTATTCCATGGTCTGAAACCATGTATAATCCACCTAGATAGCTTTCATGTAGTTCCCCATGGTTTCCCATGATAACCTAACCACGGGTTGATGGTTTGGGTTTCTCCGAGATCACACTCTCATCAATATCTAACCTAAGGTCTGTAGAAACTCATGGAATTAGTATCCATACCTGAGAAGAATACTCCTCTCTGCAACTCTTCTCTTTTGGCTAACTTCTCCTCCTTGCTTCTCTTCTTCCTCTTTTCCTTCTCTTCTCTTTCTCTCAATTCAATTAGGGTTGTGAAAGGAGTGAAAGAGGCTTAGGGACGTCCTTTAAATAGAGTAGGAACATCCTAAAATATGTCCCTTTGAGATTAGGAAAGAATCCCACTCAAAAATTAGGAAATTTCCTAATTTCAGTTTCGGCAGAAACTGAGGGTCGATGGGAGGGTCGATGATCCCGTCGACCCTAGGATTCAAGATGTCCGGCCCTCCCTTCAAATTTGAGGGTCTGACTTTCTGTTCTTGGGGGGTCCGACCCTCCTTGGCTGGTTATGCGACCCTCCCCTAAAATTAAGTGTTTTTGGGTCGATTTGATACATGGGATCTCGATCTCCTTTACGCCCTTGGTCCATTTGACTCGACCATGATAGGTAAACCTAGTTCAAGGTGGTAAGACCGGGTTAGATTGACACGGGTCTTACAA
>JAMYWD010000921.1:0-10000 GCA_028583415.1 Protea cynaroides | reverse complement strand
TTCCTCTCCATCTCATCGATCCAGTGTGCTGGCCACAACGGATCAGCTGGCTTACCACTGTACTCCTTGGGCTTCATCTTCAGAAAATGCTCAACTAGTCTGGAGTGGTCTAGTTGATGAGGAACATAAGCCCCATACATAGGTGGTTGGTATTGATATTCACCTGGAGCTACTTCAGGGTTTTGTACTTGAGCCTGCATGATGGGAGTCTGAGGTGCGTGGAGTACTATATTACTTCCCCCTGGTACTGTGCTTGCCTGTCCTGCTGGCATCGGTATCATCTGTGCAGCTGGAAAAGCCATGCCTATGGCAGCTTGCATAGTAGCTTGTACCTGTTGTATTTGCTGCAGCTGTTGTGCCAAATTCATTACGATTGTAGCCAGGTGTGTAGGTGGAGCTGGAAGATTTGTAGGATTTGTCTGCCCATTAACTACGGACGGTTCCGTGTTCAGATTCTCCTGTGTTTCAAGATGTATATGGTTGTCTTCCTCCACAGGTGGTGGTGGTGGAATAGAGTTACGGCTTTGTCTGGTCACTCTACGTCCAGCCATTATCTGTTCTGGTAGTGGTAATGCCTGAAAATCATAGAATACGTGAACCAATCATCATATACTTCATTCTCATATTTAGATCCACTAGTCAATGATATTTTCAAAATTTTCAGATCATTCTGTCAAAAATACTATATTTTCCATCGTAGTGTCAATGGCAGGGTCGATGGATGTCTGACCCTAGGGTACGCGACCCTGAGAATCATTGTTACTTACCGAGAGCCTAGGGTCGATGGTAGGGTCGATGGGTGTCCGACCCTAGGATCGGCTCCTAGTTCTCTGTCAGATCACCGAGAGGCTATGGTCGATGAGGGGGTCGGAGGTAGGGTCGAATGTTTTGGTCGAATTATACGACCCTAGGACTGAAAATCAGGTTTTTAATCCTGGATCCATTTCTCATTCCTTCTCCTCCTTTTCGACTCGGCTCGTTCCTCTGAGTTGCTACAATGACAACTCTGACCCATTGGTGATTTTTGCTTCTCCTTTCGATGTCTACTCCTTCTCTACAGGTATGTTCTCTACGGTTTCATGTTTTTAGGGTTTCTTAACTAGGCTTTTGCTCGTTTATATCGTTTTCTTCAAATTAAATTTTTTTCAATCGTAAAAATTTGATTTTTATTGGGGGCTTTTGTTGTTGGTGACTCAATGGATGAAAGCCCTCAAAAATATTTGACTTTCATCGGTTGGTTATCAAGAAACTTGAAATTTCCCCTTTTTGCCCTAATTTGTCGAGATTTTTGATTTCCTTAAAATTTCTTCAAATTCAATCTCCTTAGATAAAATTTTCCAACTGTATGAGTCTTACAGGATAGTTTAGGACCTATATAAGTCCTCCTGCCCACGGGTATGGGTGTAAAGTGAGGCTTTTGACCAATTTATGTCGTTATAATGCCAAAATTTTTGGGCTTTTCATCTTTACTAAGCCATTATCTGTTTTTCTTTGTTTTTACAGATAATATGGCTCATACCAAAGTACCTAGGGTTCGCGACCCAGTTCATTTTCGTTCTAATGAAGCCGAGGCACAGTATGCCCGCTACGCTTGTAAGAAGGTAGAGGGAGGTCGTCGTGTGGACTAGGCTTGTCTAGCCTTGTTCGATGTAGAGAGAGCTTTTGGTGACATGGGCTGGCTTCCCGTGATCACCTACGATGCCTGTACCCGTCCAGATTTGGTGAGACAGTTTTATTGTAAGCTCCAGGTGGTGGGAGATCACAATGATAGTGAGAGGGATAGAGAGCTCAGGATCACGAGCTACGTCAAGGGAGTAGAGGTTTCCTTTGACTATCAGTAGTTAGCAGACCTCTTGGGCATTTCATATGATGGCTCCTTGGTGTTCTGTGCCCCTGGAGAGCCCCAGTTCTTTTCCTTGGAGATGAGGGCTGAGATAGATCGTCAACTTATCAGAGAGGATCGCTAGGAGATAAAAGCGATCTACCTACGTCCAGAGCCTGGGGTGTACTGTAAGATCATTCAGCACAACCTGATACCTCAGAGTGAGCACTACGAGAGGATCTCCCAGTTGACCCAGTTCTTACTCTACTATATCTGCACTAGGCAGCCTGTCTTCCTCCCTTATATTATTATGCTGACGATGATCAGTGCCACACTGCCCGGTCAGGTTGGCAACCTGCCTTTTGGATGCCTGATCACTACACTGCTTATCCGCCTGGGTATTGATTTGGTGGATGAGAGGATTCAGGAAAAATCCTTCTCATCACCTCTGGATTGGGAGGCCATCTGTAAGATGGGCATGCCGGATGCTCAGGTCAGCGACAATGAGAGGAACGCTCTGGTGCATCCTCGTACTCGGGTGGAGATGGCAGACGCTGAGGCAACAGCAGCAGCCGCTGGAGCAGGAGTTCATGGGGGTGATGCTGGGGATGATGATCATTTATACATGGATGTAGACTCCATACCTCCTCCATCACCTACACATACTACGGGAGCTAGTCCTTCACATGCAGCTAGTCCTTCACACCCACCTTCTAATGACATGATGGGGATGCTGCATGAGATTAGAGAGGTTCAGCGCATATCTGATCTGAGGGTAGGAGAGCTTCTAGATGCTCAGCGCGTGACTGATCGGTGGGTGTCTGATCTCATAGTTAGTCTTCAGACGACCCAGACTCAGATAGCCTGGTTGACTAGGGTGTATGCGGAGGACTATGACAGAGACCGCGAGGCACCACCTCCCCCATCACCTCCAACTTCCTGATGTATTTTTCTTTTTATTTTTCTTTTGTACTTCAGAGTAACTGTCCGGATTGTGGACTGTACTCCATTTTAGACATGTGTATATATGTTTGTTTTTCATTCGAGTATATATGAATTTGTTTCTCATTTAATATATGCATTATTCTCCTTCAACTTTTGTCTCAAACAACACAGGTGCTTATAATGTGTTATTATTATAGATTTTAAATTTTATCCTATCTCAGTTCACAACTTTTGTGGTAGTACTCTGGTTTAAGAGACAGGGCCTGAGAGCTCTGATACCAAGTTGTCACACCCCAATTCCGTACCATTCAGAACGGTGTGATGAACCACTAATAAACCAACGGTTCACCCAGGATCTCTAATAGGCTGTGTCCTCTAACTTAAACCATACACATCCACAACCATAATCAGAATAAATACACAATAGCGAAAGTCTTAATATTAAATGAACTAAGAATCTAACTATGATAATCATAAATAAAATATCAAATTATCTTGTATCAACCGAGACATAAATAAATAAAATATCAAATTATACTTCCTTAATAGTTCAAATAAAAATCTAATCAAAAACACATGAGTTGCATTCGCATAAGGAGTCATGCGTCTCCACTATATCTTCAACCTCCATTGTAGCCACGTGCCCGTACATAGAAGCATTCATATAATCTTCCACAGTGGTACCTGCATCATCAACTAAAAATATTCGAATTCAAAAAGGGTGAGCACATATCACGGCTCAATAAGCAAACAAAACAATGCAACAAACATATGCATGCATTCAATTCATATCTGTGGTCTGGTATGTAAGTTTGCAATATGCTATAGAAAGGTTCGGTGGTCGCCTCACCTCTATACACGAGTGTTGAAGCCGCCCAATGAAAACGTTATTGCCGTCCCACATGCACCCACCATGGAATAGAGATAGAGCTAAAGTGCTTAGGACCGCACCGCATCACACTTCCCCTGATACTCTACCCATACCAACACATAAGCCCCTGCTGGCGAGGGCTTGCAAACTGGGCTCGCAACTAACCAATCCTAATGTCAAACAGTGTATCCAAGACCTCACCCCAGCATCGCTCAATATGTCCATAGAGATAGAGCTAAGGCCCCCCGACAGAGTCGAAGACTACACGGTCCGAGACCACCTCCCCTGATATCCTACGACGTAATAGTTCTACTAAGGTAATGGCGATACGACGATGTCAGTGGACAAGACTTGAGTAGAGATAGAGCTAGAGTCTGGCGACCAGAACACACCACAATATCACATCCTCCCCCTGATGCTCCACTCACATCAAGCACACTAACCACACACATACATTCACATGCCTATTCCTAGCATCATCATCATCATCATGTTATAAATAAATAGAATTAAATATGCATGAACATTAATAGCAGAAATATTGGATGACATGTTGAATGCACATTACAAGCATACACGCATAGAATCAGTCATGGTATTGGACTCCAGAAATAAAAATAATTTATTATTAGCCAATTAATTTGGGTGTTCCCTCACCTTTTCTTGAGTGTAAATCCTCTTTCAAGCTCTAAGAATCACCTTTATACTAATAGAAAAACCTAACAAGTCGATAGATTTTAATTAGAATTCATTCTGATAGTTTTAAGCTTACTGTAAAGCTAGGGTCGTAAGATGGGTCGCAGGTAGGGTTGCAGGTTTATGCGACCCCAGCGTATAGGGTTGATTCTAGGGTCAGATGTCCCATCGACCCTAGGTGCGACCGTAGCTTCCCTGGACTTCTCGGGGGCTAGGGGTCGATCCTGTCGTCTGGTAGGATCGATTCTCAATCGACCCTACGTGCGATCGCACGTGGTTTAAGTCGACCTTTTCATTCTACAGTCTAATCTTTCAAGTTTGGGTCCTTGGGCTTACTTCCACAGTCCATTCTATGCTTGTTCTACGGCTTAAAACTCCTGGTTATTTCCTTACTTTGTCTATCATGATTTCCTCCATGGATTTCATTAAAATCTTCCCATGGATGGATGATTTAGGTTTCTCCTAGATCATACCCTCTTCATGAACTATTCTAAGGTCTTAAACAATTCATGGAAAGCATATCCGTACCTTAGGTTTGTTGAGATTCAGAGGTTTCTCTGAATTCTTCTCTTTAGTCTTTTTCTCCAACTTTCCTTCTCTTCTCCTTCTCTTCTCTTTCAATTAGGGTTTCAAAAGGAGTGAAAGAGGCTAAGGGATGTCCTATTTATAGAGGAAAACCTCCCAAAATAAGTTCCATTGAGATTAGGAAAGAATCCCCTTGAAATTTGGAAAGTTTTCTATTTACGGTTTTTGTCGGTGATCCTAGGGTCAATGAGGGGGTCGGAGATCCCGTCGACCCTAGGGTCTCAGTTGTTCGACCCTAGGACTAAAATCATGGGTCTGACTTTCTAATGAGGTGGGATCGACCCTACCTGTTTAGGTATGCGACCCTACCCCCTATTTTACTATTTTTGGGTCAGTTTCATAGTCTTGCTATTTCCTTCACGCATTTGGTCCATTTGGCTCAACCATGATAGGTAGACGGGTCTTACAGGACACGTCGGTCATAGTTTTCATAGATGATATTTTAGTTTATTCCAAGAATGAAGCAACTCATACAATGGATCTTAGAACAGCTTCACAACAGTTGAGAAAGGAATAGCTTTATGCCAAGTCCAAGAAATATGAGACCTGATTAAACAAAGTGACCTTCTTAGATCACATAGCATCATAAAAAGGGATTAAAGTGAACCTGTTAAGATAGAAGTAATCATATGGTGAGAAACACCTAAAGAATATTGCGAAGATCAGAAGTCTCTTGTGTTTAGCTGGTTATTACAGACGATTTGTAGAGGACCACTCTAAGATCAAAAAATCCCTTACCAAGCTAACCAGGAAGGCAGATGAGTTTAATTGGACTGACAAGTGTGAAGAATATTTCCAAAGTCGAAAAGCAAGGTTGATATCAGCTCCCATGTTGATCGTTTCGATACTAGGGAAACCTTTTACCCTATACATCGAAGCTTTCGGATTGGATCTAGGATGCGGGTTGATGTAAGGTAAATAAGCGATTGCATATGCTTCAAGAAAACTGAAGGAGCATGAAAAGAATCACCCAACTCATGATTGGAGTTAACAACTGTGATTCATGCAATCAAGACTTGGAGACATTACCTATATAGAGAAGAATTTCAGATTAAATCGGATTACAAGAGTCTTACTTATCTCTTCACTAGAAAGAGTTGAACATGAGACAGAGAAGATGGTTAGAACACTTGAAGGATTAAGACTGCGATATTCAGTGTCACTCAAGCAAGGCTAATGTAGTAGCTAAGACCTTAAGCAAAAAGGGAATTATGAAGTCCAAGGAAGGACCCAGTATAAATGTTGCCTTATGTTTTGCAGCAACAGATTCAAATTTAGAAGTAGAGTAAGATATAATAGAAACTCGTGATGATCCAAATTGAGGGAGAATTTATGGATGAACTTATGGAGCAATAGTTCATCGGCTGCGATTATGGCATTAAAGATCATCTTTGAATTGATGGATGAAGTAAAAGTAGTAATTTTGTTAGATCTGTATATAAGAACAGTATAAGGAGATTTAGAGAAAAAAAAACCTAACCCTAAGTTACTTCGGATGCGAAAAAGGTCCTGAGATACAGAGGATGATTATGCATACCTTAAGTAAAAAACGATGATCATAAGATACAAGATAAAGACTCGGATATCATGAAGAGGATAATGATAAGAGCCCATTGTACATAATATTCAGGAAATCCTGAAGTACCAATATGTATCATGACCTAAAGAGATTGTACTGGTAAAGAGGAATGATAACAAATGTGGCTTCGTGCGTGTTCCAGTGTTTGAATTATCAGCAAGTAAAGACTGAAAGACAAAGACCAACATGGCTTGCTATAACAACCAAAGGAGTCAGTCTGGAAATGAAACTACATTACAATGAACTATGTCACCAATTTGCCACTGACTCCCAGATCGGTTGACGCAGTTGGGTGATTGTTGATCGCCTTATGAAGATAGCTCATTCCATTGCTATACGACCTTGGTATGCTTTGGAGCGGCTAACTAAGATATATGGGTATAATATTGCCAGATTGAATGGTATGCCTGAGAGCATAGTATCAGTCAGAGGCTCATGCTTTATCTCGAAGTTTTGGGAGAATCTACAGAAAACAATGGGGACAAAGTTGAAGTTTAGTTCCGCATTTTACCTTAAACCGATGGACAGTCGGAGCGGACTATACAGATCCTAAGAGATATGCCTCGAGCTTATGAAATTGATTTCAAGGAGCTTGAGTTGAAAAGTTATCACAAATTGAATTTTCTATCAAGCTACCATGTAAATGTTACCTATAAAGCATGGTACGTTAGAAATGTCAAATTCCTTTGTTTTGGAACGAAGTCGGAGAATGAAGAATTTTAAGACCTGAGTCTATTGAAGAAACCTGTCGAGTGACAGACAAGATCAAAGAAAAAGGTCCAAGACAGCTCAGATTGTTAGAAGAGACACCAAGACCTTGAGTTCACCATAAGTGACAAAGTGTTTTTGAACATATCACTTATGCATGGCTTTAAAACAATTCAACAAGAAGGGAGAGTTGTATCCTATATATGTTTTGGGACCTCATAAAATTTTAGAGAGACGTAGAAAAGTTGCATATCAACTAGCATTACCGTTGTCCATGTCTAGTGTGCATGATGTATTTCACGTATCTCTATTGAAGAAGTACGTTGGAGATCCATATCAAAGGTATTGACCACTGATCCATTGGATTAGATAGAAGATTTAACTATTGAAGTGGTACCAACCTAATTCACTAGTTTGAAGGTACAACATCTCTAAAGCTGGGATAATTATTATATGAAGGTAACCTGGCGAAGACAAGACGTGGAGAAGATTGCATGGGAAGAAGAAGCTGCAATGCGGAAATAGAATTCTCACCTATTGACTCCGAAGTAAATTCAAATTTTGAGGACAAAATTTATTTTAAGGATGGGGAGTTGTAAGATCCGTACATTCAAATTTTGAGGACAAAATTTCTTTTAAGGGGTGGTGGAGTTGTAAGACCCGTACGCCATGAACCCGGTGTAACCTTACATTCTTGTGTCATGACCAGTCTACCTATCATGGTCAAGCCAAGTGGACCAAGTGTGTGAAGAAACCATAAGACCAAGTATGAAATTTAACTCAAAAATAACCAAATATGAGTGTGTGGTCGCATGCCTAAACAGGTGTGACCGAACCCACCTCAAAAGATTCCAACCCATGACTTTTGGTCGTGGGGTCGCACGTTTTAAAAACGTAGGGTCACGGATTTTGCGACCCTACCTGCGACCCCACGGAAACAGCCAGAAACCGAATTTAGGAAACCTTCCTAATCCGAAGGGGGTTCTTTCCTAAACTCATTGGGGCTTACTATGGAGGGTTTTCCTCTATAAATAGGATGTCACTTAGCCTCTTTCACTCCTTTAGAACTCTAATTGAAAGTGAGAGAAAGAGAAGAGAAGGAAGAGAAGGAGAAGAGAAGGAGAATTGAAGAAGAAGACTAAGGAGGAGGAAATTCAGAGAAAACTCTGAATATTTAACAAACCTAAGGTATGAACCTAATTCCCAAGATTTATTTAAGAGCTTAGAAAATTTCATGAAGAAGATAGGATTAAGAGAAACCCAAATCATCCATCCATGGACAAATACCAAGATAATCCATGAAGAAAACCATTGCGAACAATGGATAATGTATAAAATTGTAGTTTTGAGCCATAGAACAATCATAGGAAGGATCATGAAGATAAGCCAAAGGATTCAAACATGAAGGAATGGACTTATAAGTGAAAGGTCGACCATGACATGTGTGGTCGCACGTAGGGTCACATGATGTCTGACCCCACGAGACCCACTCGTCCGACCACATGCCCTCGGGAAGTTTTCATGGAGGGTGTGGTCGCACGTAGGGTCACAGTATGTCCGACCCTACCTGCGACCCTACACCCTGGGGTCGCAGAAACTGAGACCCCAGGTGCTACCCCACCTGCGACCCCTCAGTTATGTTAGTCTAAACATATTGGAATTAATTCTAATTAAAATCTATCGACTTGTTAGGTTTTTCTAGTGATTTAAAAATGAATTATAAAGCTTAAACGAGGATCTACTAGCAATCAAAGGTGAGGGAACAAGACCTAAACTAATTGGTTAATAATAAACTTTTTTTTTATTTATTGAGTCCAATGCCATGAATGATTCTATGCTTGTATGCATGTATTGTGCATTTCACATGTCATCCAATATTCATGCTATTAATGTTCATGCATATTTAATTTCGTTTATTTATAACATGATGATGATGATGATGCTAGGAATAGGCATGTGAATATTTGTGTGTGGTCAGTGTACTTGATGCGAGTAGGGCATCAGAGGAAGTGCGATGCGGTGCAGTCCTAAGCACTTTAGCTCTTATCTCTACTCAAGTCTTGTCCACTGACATCGTCGTATCGCCATTATCTTAGCAGAACTATTACGTCGTAGGGCATCTGGGGAGGTGGTCTCAGACCGTGTAGTCTCTGACTCTGCCAGGGAGCCTTAGCTCTATCTCTATGGACCTATTGAGGGATGCTGGGGTTAGGTATTGGATACACTGTTTGACATTAGGATTGGTTAGTTGCGAGCCCAGTTTGCAAGCCCTCGCCAATAGGGGCTTACGTGTTGGTATGGATAGGGCATCAGGGGAAGTGTGATGCGGTGCGGTCCTAAGTACTTTAGCTATATCCCTATTCCATAGTGGGGTGGATGTAGATGACAATGGTGTTTGATCCATTGGGTGGGCTTACACACCAGTGTATAGAGGTTCAGCGGCCACCAAACCTTTCTATTGCACATTGTAAACTTATGAACCAGACCAAAGATATGAATTGAATGCATGCATATGTTTGTTGCATTGTTTTGTTTACTCACTGAGCTCAAGTTGGAGAGTTGACCCTCGCATGCATAATTCTTTTAGTTTCTGATGTTATAGGTATTACGGTTGAAGATTATGTCGACACGCCAACATATGAACAGGTGGCAGCTATGATGAGCAAGCTGTGGAGGACTATTTTGATTCGTTAAGCGAGCGTTTCAACTATGGAGACGCTTAGTGTTTAACTTTCATATTTGGATATTTGTAATACGTATTAAATTATGTTTTGGTTAATTGGAGATAAATGGA
>JAMYWD010000917.1:0-23275 GCA_028583415.1 Protea cynaroides | reverse complement strand
CAAGGAAGAGAATTTCCAAAAGGAGAAGAGTTGCAGAGAATGAGTAATCTTCTCAGGTATGGATACTAATTCCATGAGTTTCTACAGACCTTAGGTTAGATAATGATGAGAGTATGATCTCGGAGAAACCCAAACCATCAACCATGGTTAGGTTTTCATAGAAAACCATGGGAGATTACATGAAAGCTATCTAGGTGGATTATTCATGGTTCTAGACCATGGAATGAATGTTGAATGGACTGTAGAAGAAAACCATGAGACCCCAAACACGAAGGATGGACTTAAAGAGGGAAATTGACCAAAGTACACCGAGGGTCGCACAGAGGGTCGATGACCATCCGACCCTAGGTGATCCTGAGTATCGACCCTCAGTGTTCGGGAAGTTCAGATTTTGGGGAGGGTCGCACCCAGGGTCGATCAGGACTTCGACCCTACCTCCGACCCTCAGTTAACAGAATAGTTTTTAAATTCTGAATAAATTCTAATTAAATTTTATCGACTTTGTTAGGTCTTCTAGCAATATAATAACATTATAAAGGTGATTCTAAAGCTTGGAAAAGTATCTATTAGCAAGCTAAGGTGAGGGAACAAGACCTAAACTAATTGGTTAATAATAAATCGTTTTACTTCTTGAGTCCAATGCCATATTGATTCTATGCATATATGGTTATATGTGCATTAAACATGTCATCCAATATTTCTATTATTTTTTCATGCATATTTACTTTATTGTTTATAACATGATGATGATGATGATGATAGGAATAGGCATGTGAATATTTGTGTTTGGCCAGTGTATATGGTGAGGGTAGGAATGGTATCAACCGGTACAACCATGACCGTTATTCATGGGGTGTATATTGTGCTATGGTCTACTCAAGTCATGTCCACTGATGTCGTCGTATCGCCATTACCTTAACAGAACTATTATGTCGTAGAGCATCAGGGGAGGTGGTCTCGGTCCTTGTAGTCTCTGACTCTACCAGGGGGCCTTAGCTCTATCTCTATGGATGTTCTGAGGGAGGCTGGGGTGAGGCCTTGGATACACTGTTTGACATTAGGATTGGTTAGTTGCGAGCCCATTTTGCAACCCTAGCCAGCAGGGGTTTATTTGTTGGTATGGTATCAACCGGTACAGCCATGCCGTTCTCATGGGGTGTATATTGTGCCATTTTGGATGCTGTGGGCGACAGTGCAGGAGTCATTGGGTGTATCCACACACTTGTGTATAGAGGTGCGACGGCCACCTATCCTTTCTATAGCACAGTGCAAACTATAAACCAGACCAAAGATATGAATTGATTGCATACATATGTATTATTACATTGTTTTGTTTGTTCACTGAGCCATGATGTGTGCTCACCCCTCGACGTCGAATATTTTTAGTTGATGATGCAGGTTTTACCGTTGAAGATTATGTAAATGCTCCAGCGTACGGGAATGTAGCGGCGATGGAAGTGGAAGATGAAGTGGATACACATGACGTCACTTGCGAGTGCAACTCATGTGTATTCAATTAGATTTTTGGTTTATTTATTTGGATTTATTAAAGACATGTATTTGGTATTTAATTAATTATGTCTCAGTTGATACAAAATAATTTGTTATTTAAATTTTAATATCACATAGATTCTCAGTTCATTTTATTATAAGACTTCCGTTATTGTGTATTTATTCTGATTATGAATGTGGATGTATGGAGTTTAGATAACATGGATATAGTCTATTCGAGATCCTGGTTGAACCGTTGGTTTGTTAGCGGTTCCTCACACCATTCTGAATAGTGCGGAATTGGGGTGTGACAGGCTGTGTCCGTTGAAATTAAACCATACATATCCACAATCATAATCAGAATAAATACACAATAGCGGAAGTCTTAATATTAATTGAACTGAGAAATCTAACTGTGATAGTCATAAATAAAATATCAAATTATGTTGTATCAACCGAGACATAAGTAAATAAAATATCAAATTATATTTCCTTAATGGTTCAAATAAAATCTAATTGAAAACGCATGCGTTGCACTCGCATGAAGAGTCATGCATTTCCACTAATTCTTCAGCCTCCATCGCAGCAACGTGCCCATGTACAGAAGCATTCATATAGTCTTCCACCATGGTAATTGCATCATCAATTAAAAATATTCGACGTCGAAAGGGTGAGCACACATCACGGCTCAGTGAGCAAACAAAACAATGCAACAAACATATGAATGCATTCAATTCATATCTGTGGTCTGGTTTATAAGTTTGCAATGTGTTACAGAAAGGTTCGATGACCGCCTTACCTCTATACACGAGTGTGTGAAGCCGCCCAAAGGTTAACGTTTATTATCGTCCCACATGCACCCACTATGGAATAGAGATAGAGCTAAAATATCTAGATCAAACACCGCATAACACTTCCCCTGATGCCCTACCCATTCCAACACGTAAGCCCCTACTGGCGAGGGCTTGCAAACTAGGCTCGCAACTAACCAATCCTAATGTCAAACAGTGTATCCAAGGCCTCACCCCAGCATCCCTCAATACGTCCATAGAGATAGAGCTAAGGCCCGCCGGCAGAGTCGAAGACTACACGGTCCGAGACCACCTCCCCTGATGCCCTACGACGTAATAGTTCTGCTAAGGTAATGGCGATACGACGATGTCAGTGGACAAGACTTGAGTTAAAGATAGAGCTAAAGTGTCCGGATCAAACACCGCATAACACCTCCCTTCATGCCCCACTCGCATCAAGCACACCAACCACACACAAACATTCACATGTCTATTCCTAGCATCATCATCATCATCATATTATAAATAAAATAAAATTAAATATACATGAACATTAATAGCAGGAATATTGGATGACATGTTGAATGCACATTACAAGCATACACGCATAGTATCAGTCATGGCATTGGACTCAAGAAAATAAAAACAGTTTATTATTAGTCAATTAGTTTAGGTCTTGTTCTCTCACCTTTACTTGAGTGTAGTTCCTCTTCAAGCTTTAAAAACCCCTTTTATATCAATAGAAAAACCTAGCAAGTCGATAGATTTTAGTTAGAAGTCATTCCGGCACTTTTAGGCTTGTTTTTAAGCGAGGGTCGCAGGGTGGGTCGCAGGTAGGGTAGCAGTTTACTGCGACCCCCAGGGTAGGGTCGATGCCCAGGTCGGATGTTCCATCGACATTGGGTGCGACCACCCCTTTCTTGGACTTCCCGAACACTGGGGGTCGATCCTGTGGTCTGGTAGGGCCGATTCCCAATCGACCCCACGTGCGACCCCCCGTGGTTTGAGTCGAGAATATCATTCTACAGTCCATTATTTCATGTTTGGGTCCTATGGCTTACTTCCACAATCCATTCTATACTTGTTCTATGGCTTAAAACTCTAGGTTTCTTCCTCACTTTGCCTATCATGATTTTCTCCATGAATTTCATTGAAATCCTCCCATGGATGGATGATTTGGGTTTCTCCTAGATCATACCCTCTTCATAAGCTATTCTAAGGTCTTAAATCATTAATGAAAACATACCCATAACTTTAGGTTTGCTGAGATTCAGAGGTTTCTCTGAATTCTTCACTTTGGTCTTCTTTTTCAACTTTCCTTCTCTTCTCCTTCTCTTCTCTTTCTCTCACTTTCAATTAGGGTTTCAAAAGGAGTGAAAGAGGCTTAGGGATGTCCTATTTATAGAGTAGAATCTCTCAAAATAAGTCCCATTGAGATTAGGAAGGAATCCCATTGAAATTTGAAAAGTTTTCTATTTGCGGTTTCTGTCGGCAAATAGGGGGTCGATGAGGGGGTCGGAGGTCCCGTCGACCCTCAGTTCTAAGTTGTCCGACCCCCAGTTAAAATATCAGGGGTCTGACTTCTTAGTGAGGGGGGTCGACCCTGCCTATCTAAGTATGCGACCATGCCCTCCAATTTACTGTTTTTGGGTCAGTTTAGTACCTGGTTTCGCTATTTTCTTCACGTACTTGGTCCATTTGGCTCGACCATGATGGGTAGACCTGGTACAAGGTGGTAAGACCGGTTAGTTCGATACGGGTCTTACAGTATTAAGATGAGATATATTATGAAATGATTATCTAAGAGAAATCCAAGGGATAGTAATAATATTTCTGGAAAGGTCAGGAGATATTTTATTGATCCAGTTTTGTTGAAAATGATAATGTGAGGAAGTATTTTTGGAAGCTATCAGCTATCACTGAAAAGTTTAAGAACAATGAGACCAAAGTAATTGATATATTATATATTCCATTCCTTGCTAGAAAATATATTTAGATCTAGTAGCTTGCATTATCAAAAAAAGAGAGATAGAACCAATGATAAGGTTATTATGAGGCAATTTCAAGGTGAATTGCTTAAAGATGGATAGATTGACCGAAGATAGGTGGTTTGAACAAATACTGTTAAGCCAGATAGACATAGCTAGAAAAAGGATAAAGATTCTAGGACTCCCTAGGTATTTGGGGCAGGTGGGTTTTGAAGATTGTTGGCTTGAACATTGTTTAGTTTCCTTATCTATAAGACCCGCACTCCACTAACTTGATCTAACCATGTCGTGCTAGGTCTTCTCATCATTCCTGGACCAAGTAGACCGAGGGTGTTAAGATAGATCACAAACCAGGTATGAGAATCGAGTTAAAAACACTGAAAACCTACCTAAGGTCGCATACCTGGGTAGGTATGGTCGACCATAACGAAGGGAACAAAAATCTCAAATCTAGAACCCCACGGTCGATGATTTCGACCCTATGGTCAACGATTTATGCGACCGTATGAACTACCGTGAGACCCCAGATCAGACTCCGAGTTTTGGAAACTTTCCTAAACTAAGGGATTGCTTTCCTAATTGAAAGAGAACTCTATATGGAGAGTTTTTCTCTATATAAAGGACGTCCCTCAGCCATTTTTCACTCTTTTAAAATATTAGTAAACCCTAGAGAAAGAGAAGGAAGAGAAGGAGAAGAAGAAAAGCTAAGAAAAAGAATTCACTGAGAAGAGATTGGTTTTCTATCACACGCAAAGGTATGAACCTAATCTCTAAAGATGTTAATTCTATGTACTAAGGATTCTATGGAGGATTGGGGATGTCAACTTATCATGATCCATGTGATTCCTTGTGTAATTTCTAAGGATAACCATGGGGGATGAGTTTGATGGTTAGGGTTGATAAGAAACCACTAATGATGGCCATAGGATGACCTTAGAATAAACCTCATTGAAGATCAGAAGAATTGACCCAGGAAGAACTCGAATTGCATGTAGTTTGTGACCAGAAATCTCAAGGTCGTAGCTACGGTCGACTATAGTATGACCAGCATGACCAGTATGACCAGAGGATCGACCATAGGCATTCGAAAAGATTTCAGAAACCATATGGTCGTAGCTACGGTCGCATATAGGGTATCGACCATAGGTAGTAAGGTCGATATAGTATGAGACCATAGGACTAATTAGACACCTATCAGTGCTCTGTTTCGATTTTTTACTATTGTAACATGTCACATATGAACCCTAACTTAAATTCATATAACTTTTATGTTGTTAAATCAATTTAAAGAGAATTTCAAGGCTTGAAAGGAGATCGAGTATTGCTAACAGGTGAGGGAACAAGACCTAAACTAATTGGTAATAACAAACTGTTTATTTTTATTGAGTCTAATGCCATGATTGATTCTATGCTTTTATGTTTGTAATGTGCATTTCACATGTCATCCAATATTCCTGCTATTACTGCTCATTCATATTTAGTTCTATTTATTTATAACATGATGATGATGCTGATGCTAGGAATAGACATGTGAATGTATGTGTGTGATTGGTGTGTTGGATGAAAGTGGAGCATTAGGGGGAGGACATGACATGGTGGTCTTCGACCTCGACACCAGACTCTAGCTCTATCTCAACTCAAGTATTGCCCACTAACATCGTCGTATCGCCATTAGCTTAGCAGAACTATTACGTCGTAGGGCATCAAGGGAGATAGTCTCGAACCGTGTAGTCTCTGACTCTGTCGGGGGGCCTTAGCTCTATCTCTATGGACGTATTGAGGGATGCTAGGGTGAGACTTTGTATACACTGTTTGGCATTAGGATTGGTTAGTTGCGAGCCTAATTTTCAAGCCCTCGTCAATAGGGGCTTACGTGTTGGTATGGATAAGGCATCAGGGGAAGTGTTGGCGGCGTTTGATTCAGACACTTAGCTCTATCTTTATTCCATGGTGGGTGCATGTGAGACGGCAATGGTGTTTGATCCATTGGACGGATTTACACACTCGTGTATAGAGGTGCGGCGGCTACCAAACCTTTCTATAGCATATTACAAATTTATAAACCAAACCAAAGATATGAATTGAATGCATGCATATGTTTGTTGCATTGTTTTGTTTACTCATTGAGCCGTGATGTGTGCTCACCCTTTCGACGTCGAATATTTTTAGTTGATGATGCAGGTCCTACTATTGAAGAATATATGAATGCATCGACGTATGGATACGTTGCTGCGATAGACGTAGAAGCTGAAGAAGATGCGCATGATTCATCATGCGAGTGCAACCAATTTGTTTTTGCTTAAGTTTAGTTATAATTTGAACATCAGATATGTAATTGATTATTTATTTTTATGTCTTATGATTTGAAGATAATTGGATTAAATACTTATCTATCACTGTTAGACTCTCAGTTCATTATCTATAAGACTTTCGCTTATTTGTTTATTACCTCTGATTATTAATGTGAAATGTGTGTAAGGTTTGATATGGTGGGTACGACCTATACGAGATCCTGGGTGAATCGTTGGTATATTGATGGTTCATCACACCATTCTGGTTATACCAGAATTGGGGTGTGACATAGATGATTTTTGCTCTTTGGATTTTAATTATTTACTTTATTTTATGGTTATTATTTAAACTAACATTTTATGTCATTGCATTGAAATGTGATTGATGTTACTTGAAATATCGGAATAAAGGTTTTTCCTTTCAACTAAATGGAAAGAAATTATGTTGTTATGGTGCTTATGGTGTTGTAGGGTAAATGACTGTATGTAATGTTGATCGTATTTGTTTTATGATGTGATAAATAATTTTTCATGTTTGACTGTACAATCTTAGGTTCGACTAGTTGTACCAGTCATAGTTGATCTCTAAGGCAATGTAGAGACAGGTTATAGAAGTTTTCTTAGAGTGATTGAAAAAGATTTTATCAATTAGAGTCTTTAGATTCTCTTAGTCAGTAAGAGTATTCAGATCTGCTTGGTTAGTGGGAGATCTAATAATTGATGGTTTTTCTGTGATTATTTGTATTGCCTATGGTTTAATAGACAGGATTATTGGTAAACATTTATTTCATGTTTGTATGCATTTTTGATTATTTAAGACATGTCAAAGTTGCAAGACAGTATTTAACCAAAGTGTGATATTAGTCTAAGCTAGAGACGATTTGCCTATAAGTTGGATAATATTAAAGTGCATTGACCTATAAGGATTTTAAGGTAACGGGATCGTGGTAGTTCGATCATTGGACTTAAGTATTCATCTTAAAGTGATTTATGTCATTAAGCAGACCTCTGTATGTAGCTGACGGAAGGGGATACACTGGATGTGTAGGGGTACTTTCACTGTTGTTCAACATTAGTAGGCTTAATGACTGGATCAAAGTAAATGATGATTTTTTGTGTAATTAGATTCCATGGCCACACTGGGTCAATGGTGACTTTATAATTAATATAACCCAAGTGCGAGATTATAAGATATTTTATGGGCTAAATTAATTATAAGGTTAGTTGATTCAATGGGAATTTGATTACAGGTAGACAGATTTAAGTATGATTAGAGATGGACCTGGTCCATTGTGGAATTGGTCCAGGGTTAGGGTAGTATTATAAATACCAATGGTTAAGGTCCCCATAGCTATGGTGTTATTTTCTTCTCTTGTTCCCATACGCAGAGAGAAGGTCAAGGGATCCCGACAAGCTGTGGAAGACTCTGATCCAAGTATTCAAAGTAAAGGAAAGAGTCAAAATTCAATCTACAGCAAGAGATATGTGTCTTATCATCTCTTTTTAATATCTATTTAATCTGTGTGGTATGTTCGTTAGGGTTCATGAGAAATCCAATGAGAAAAACCCAAATTAGATAAAAGGGGCTGAGATCCTTCATAACAAATGTACAACTCAAAGAAACAATGAAGGAGTCAAGAAGTGAAGGAACATTACCGGTGAAAATAATATCATCCACATAGAGGATTAAAATCAGCAAAGCACCATTATGCTAGTAAATAAACATGGAGGAGATGGAAATGCTGCAAAAGAACCCATAGTCAAGCAAAAAACTGCTGAAACAATAAATAGAAAAAAAAAAAGGCCAATAGAGCTTGTTTGAGCCTATATAACCCTCGTTGAAAAAGACAAATATGATCAGACTAAGAAGAGTCAACAAACCTAGAAGGTTGTTGCATGTACACTAGAGTGTCAAGAAATCCATGAAGAACTACATTTTTTTTTACGTCAAGTGCCCGTATAGGCCAACTATGTACCGTGGCAATAGTAAGGACCAACCGAATGGAGACGGGCTTAATAACTAGATTGAAAATCTCAATATAATAAGTACCCTCCAACTGATTATAACCCATAGCAACGAGCTGCGGATTAAGACGCCTTAAGGAGCCATCAACCCTTAGCTCGGTCTTAAAAAACCCAACGACTACCCACGATATTGCGATTGGGGCCTAGAGGAACTAAGGTCCAAGTATTATTAATTTTTTATAGTAGAAAAGTCCTAATATTATTTACAACCAATGTTGTCATTTCCTCTTGCGTAGCAATCTTCCAACCAACATGTTTGAGAGCTGATTGCACAGTAATGGGTTCGATGGGATTGTCAGGTAAGAACAGAATATCAGAGATTAGGTTTGCATATACTAGATTTGCCATGGTTACCATGGGATGTGATGAAACCAGAGTTGGTGGAATTGATTGGTTCACTAGAGATAAGGGTGTCAACGGGCCGGTCCGGGCCGGTTTCGATCCGGGCTGAATCGGTGTCGGGTTTTATAAGCCCAGCCCAAAACATGTCCATTAAGAGTTCGGGCTGGATTGGGCTGCGCTGGACACAATAACTACCGGGCTGGTCCGGTGTCGATTTGTTATCGGGTTGGGCTTATTGAGGTGATTTCGGGCTGATTCGGTCCGAACCGAGCTTATCAAGCTTATCGGGCCTATTTTATATGTTAGATATATAACCTATTTTATTATTTCTATCTATAAAATTAGCATCATTCCTTCTATATGCATGTAATTCAATAAATTGTAACAATTAACATACTATTTTCAACTATGGATTATATAATTTTTCCGATCAAGAAGTGAACTATAACAGTGTAATATAATCTATCAAAATTTAAAACCATTAAAATTAAGAAACTGGGCCCGGATGGATCTTACCGGTGTTTGGGTTAGGTATTATTGGTTCGGGCTAATTCAGACTTCTTAACGGGCTGGTCCGGTCTGATTTCGGTTTGGACTGAAACGGTGTCGGGCTTTACAAGCCAAGACCGAAACCTGTCCATTAACGTTCAATCCGGGTTGGATTCGGGTTATATCGGGTTGGCTCGGTCCGTGCTATCGGGCCAGGCCCATTTTTGACACCCTTAACTAGAGATAATGGGGCTGCATCAGTAGAGGAAATAATCAATTCAATTAATTTATTTCCTTAAATCACTTCATTGATTTATCTCTTTAAAGCACTCCAGATTTATCTCCTAAAATCACTCCACAGATTTACCTCATTAAATCATTAACAAATAGGATCCAAATCGTCTCATCCCAGTAGTTCGGGAGGAGGGGCGGCGACCCCAGTGGATGGTCGCCGCGTGGGGATCGGATGAATCCGACCCCTCCGTTCGAGCCGATAAGCCGAGCCGATAAGGGAGTGTCAGCTCGAACGGAGGGGTCGGATTCATCCGACCGCCACGCGGCGACCATCCACTGGGGTCGCCGCCCCTCCTCCCTGTAAGGGAGGAGACGATTTGAATCATGTGAAGGCTTTTTTTTTTTTTTTTTACTTTTTAAACTTTTTTTAACGTTTAATATGCTAAATGCGTATCCTTCGACTATATTACATTAAAGACAATATAATGATTCATCAACTATAAAAGTTGCATCAATCAGTGTGTTACCCATCTTCTTCAGGTCTGTTGTTTAGGAGCTCCGCTTGAAGATGGCTCAAACAAAATCAGGAAGAGTTAGTCCAGCTGCTGCCCTAGGGATTGTTATTCTGTTTCTACTTCTCAAATGGGAGATCGTTCTCTGCTACGAGAAGACTTATATTGTTAATGGTGGCAACGGCTGGGGTCCTTATTCGAATCTTTTAGTATGGACCGAAGGGAAGGATTTTAAGACTGGGGATATATTAGGTATTATCTTTTCTCAACATATGATGCCTTTTCTAGTAATGCAATCTATACCATCAAATCCTTTCCGATTTATTGCCAAAGATTTTCTAAAATTTTTCATATAAATGATATTTTTCATGAATTTTTTTCCATGTAAAATATTTAAATTAAAATTTTTTTTTATCTTTTATGGTAAAAGTAAAACAAATGGTGAAAATAAAATAAAATCTTATCTTACAGAATAATTTTTCTTTTGAAAACAAACAGATTGGTATGGGTGTCATTTTGATATCGAAACATATATTGTACTTTTTATATTGATATCGACTGTATCGTTCTATTTGGTACGGTAATTGTTCAAATTTTGATACTGTACACTTGTTCGATACGGTATGGTATTTTACCGGTATTCTGACAGTTCATATCATTCTTATACAGATTTTTATACTGCTTTTCTATACTGTTACCGATTTGTTCAGTATTGTATCGGTATACTCTCCTGTCTCGCATAGTTGGCAGGTGTCTTGCTTGTTGAGTACATGCATCCAGAGGGATCTGAAGATCATGGGTTTGACGGATCTCACATAATTAGGAGGCGAGAGGGAATAGAGATCTTTTTCTTATAAATTTTACGGTATTTTGCAATCATGCATATATCTTTAATTTGAAAGTATAATTACCAATATGATCAGATTTAATTACCAATATGATCAGATTTTTATGTAATTTACAAAACTTTCCCTTTTCTTTTTTAAATCAAAATAAATTTCCATCACTTTACTTGCAACCAAACAAAGCCATAAGGTCTAACGTAAGTATATTATTCCCGATCTTCAAAAAAACTTGTAAAAAAAAAAGGTATGATTTTAATTAAAATTTGGGTGTTAAATAGTGTCATGTATCATGGTTATAATTTCTTGATGAACTTTTGGACAGTATTCAACTACGAAAACCCAGACTATCGTGTGGCAGTGGTGGACGAGAAGGGGTATGATAGTTGTACAGCCGGCCCAGATGCAAAGATATATAATTCAGGGCACGATCATATTCAAATAGGGCCTGGAAATAACTACTACATCGCTGCGGTCCAAGAATATTGCAATAAGGGAGTGCGAATTATTGTTTATGGAGATAAATGAGAATGTACTTGAAATTAATTGCTTTTATATAGTTTAATAATGAACTGTTAAATATTAATTAAGAAAACAAAATTAAATTGTATGTGCTTTTTGCATTGCTTCTGTGAGATGAATATTGTAGCAGATGGTTTGGCTAGATCAACAACTAGGAATCAGATGATTTGGCGAGATCAACAATTAAGAATCAAACTTTAGAATTTGGGAATTCTTTTTTTTTTTTTTTGGGGGGGGGTAAGTAAGATGGCCTGGCAAGATCAACAATGCAATCAGCAGGGAATGAACCACGGTTAACAAAATCTCTGATATATAATAGTGTTTTTAGTACAAGGGTAAAGTTGTTAACTTTTCCGTTAAAGCAACTTAACAGTGAGGGGGTGTGGTTGACATTATTGCCGATAACGGTGGGTGATTGAATTAAAGGTAAACCTCAGGGTCGGTATGACTCGATCAAAATTGATTAATCCGAATGGGTTGCGGGGTTCCAGGTCGACCCAACTTTGGGGTGGTCTCGGGTCCTCGGGTTACTTGAATGGTTTGGGTTTGAGTCGACCCCATATGGAACGCACCGACCGAGATTGGTTGGACCATAGTGTCTGGTCTGTAACAGGAACCTTCAGGTCAGATCTGGGCCGGACCCGGTTTCTCTATTTGGGCCAGCCTGAATTTGACCTGGTTTCCTGTTCAAACCGAAACGGACCCATCAAGCACATAACAGTTCGCTATACATTTTCTTTTATTTTTTTAAAACAACATAAATGATATTAAAAGACCATTAAACCCATTATAACGTTTTTATTAACAAAAGCAGTTTTAATGGTCTTAAATGACAATTAAGCCCAGCACTTGAAAATCAATTTTCAAAATAAATATGCGATAAAAGCTGCATCAATTAAGGGTGCAAGTTTTACTCTGACAATTCGAACTCACTCTGAATCCAAACAAAGCCAAACCCGTCTTGAACCTTGACAGGGCCGGATTAGGGCCAATTTTCTCCTAAGCTCCCTCCTCTCCATCGGTATTTTGGACGGAAGCTGAAAATTAATTTATGCTCCGAAACCATCGCCATTGTAGGAGAGATAGAGGATAGAGAAAGAGACTGAAAGAGATCTTTGGCTTATGTTGTACAAATTTATAGAATTGAGAGTTCTCTATGCAACCTTCGAGCTCTAATGGAAGATTTTCGTCGATTTTGTTTATGATGAAGGCATCTCCATTGCGCCTTTCCATTTTCTTGTTTTCTCATATCTGTATCTTTCTCATCTTTGTTTCCTATCACTATTATATTTCTCTGTTATGATTCACTGGGTCTATATTCTTCCAATCTTCAGCTTTCCTTTTTCTTTGTTTCCAGTTTTTTCGTAGTTTGGTTTGTTTTAATGGCTAACATTATTAAAACCATTCTGTTCAATTTCTTTTTTTCCTTTCCCCATTTCTTCTTCTACTTTTATTCAACAAGGTTCCGTTTGTTTTGACATAAAATGGATGAAAATGAAAATTTTTACGGTAAAATCAATTTTGCCAATGTTTGTTTTACACTTTTGCTCCATTTGTTTGATGTAAAATGTTACCTAAAATTTTATATGTAAAAAAAAAAAATTTCAATGTTTATCTCCAAGGGATAAAATATAATGATCTTTATGGGGGATGGAAAAGAAACTTCATCTTTCATTTGCCTATTGGAAATAAATTTTGAATTTTTTTTTTTTACATATGAAATATTACATGTAAAATTTTACATTGAAACAAACGAAGCATTTGTAAAATTTGTATCCATGAAATTTTTCCAAAAACTACATATTTTTTTAAGAAAAAACCTCTGTAAATTTTCCTCACCATTTGCTCGTAAAATACTTGTTGTAAAATTGTCGGACATCTACTTGACATATTTTGCTCTGCACATGAGTCTCCAACGGTCCCGTGGAGAGTTGTCGCCTACCTTTTTCCAACGTTTCCCTTCCAATCTACTTCTTTACCAACCAGCATTTCTCCCTGCAACTTCACTCACTCCTCCTTCCTAGCCATCCTTTCTCTTTACAACTTCATTCAAACCTACTTACTGATGAATCTCTCTCCAAGTATTATGAAGAAGAGGTGCAATTGCTACTTTTTTTATCAACAAATTTTTAGGTTTATTTTTGGAACAAAAGAATCCTGATCTCCATTTGCTACTGGAAGATCCTAGTAAGATCTCCATTAATTACGAAAATGAATTAAATTGTATGTGCTTTTTGCATTGCTTCTGTGAGGTGAATACGGTAGCAGATGGCCTGGTGAGATTAGTAACTAAGAATCAATCTTTGATTTTTTGAATTATTGCCCTTCATATATATATATATATGCACTCTGAAGGCACTCATTAGCCCATTCTGCATTCTAAAGTTAGAACGAAAGTGTATCACTTTTAGCCAATTCTCATTCTATGTGAAGAATGCATTTCACATTCTGAGAATGTATTCATACCCAATGCAACCTTATATTTACAAAAACCATTTTATTCAAAGAATACATTTCGTGGGTATCTCTTGGTCTTTCATCTCTCATGACCCATTGGATGGTGGCTCTTCATGCCAAGTTTATGACTATTTGTCCAGGGTATAAGATTTTACTAGGTATCTAACGATGTGGTCTGTTTACATTCACATCCAAAAGTTAAAAAATCATACACCCTATTTATGAAATTTCAATAATACCTCCTTCCATATTCCTGTCCCTTTGATTTTTGTGTTCCCCATGCCCCCACAGAGTTCTATTTTCAAAGAATGTTTCTTCTTGCTTTTTTGGTGAACTAGGGCCCATAAACAAGTACTTTAACTCGAAGAGCTGGCTCACCATCACTGTTCAAGTAATCAGTATTGCATCAGTAGATTTGTATTGTATTAGTTGAGAGTTGAGGCTGGTCCCATTCAATATTTATTTATTTTTTATTTCTATTTTGACAAGTGTCAATCATGCAAGGAAATCTATTGCCACAAGTTGATCATCTACGATTAAAAAAAAATGTTTTAATGATACGGATCATTTTCGATTCTTCGATCCAAACCTATCCAAGCCAAAACCAACCGATCTGAATTGGGATATCTCAACTCAAGTTGTTTTAAAACTTCAACCCAATTCTAGGTTCTTTTTTCACCCAGCCAGGCTTAACCTAGCCTTAGGTCAGGTTGGGATATCTCAACTAATGCCCAAACCTGACAACGACCGGCCCAGCCAGAAAGAAATTGTAATTGCTTTTACCTCTTTTTATATGAGTTAAAGATAACAAATAGTCATACTGGTAAGGTTAGAACTCATTACACCGAACCAAGACTAACAACTATCCTGACAAGGACAGGACCCAGTTTGATACACAGAGAGGAAAAGGCAGCCCGTGCCAAAGGCTTGGTAAAAAACTAAGCAAGTTGTAGAGGAGTGAACAAATTGTGTTTGAAGAACACCAAGAGCCACTTTCCCGCTAACAAAATGATAATCCAATTCAATGTGTTTAGTACAGGAATGCATGGTTGATGGTCATGTGTAAGGCACTGAGGTTATCACAAAACAAAATAGCCAGCAGTCGTTGAACAATGCCAATATCACGAAGAAGAAAAGACGATTAAGTAAGTTCAACTGTAGTGGAGGCCATGGCATGGTATTCGGCTTCAGTATTTGATTTAGCTACCGTAGACTGCTTATTAGCACTCCAAGAAATCAGATTAGCCGCAAGGAAGGGGGAAAAAAAACCAATAATAGAAGCCCAATTGGCATTGGAGTAAGTACACAAAGTAAGGGAACTCTAACAAAAAATCTAGTGCCAATAACCAAAGTACCCGCACATAGCAAAGAATCCGCTTCACAAGCTTGAAATGGGCTGCAGTAGATGCATGCAGAAATCGGCAAACATGATTTACAGCCTAAAAGAGATAAGGCCTAGTCATAGTCAGATACTATAAATCCCCAACCAAACTACGATACAAGTATACATCAAAAGGTGATAACAATGGTTGCATAGAAACAACAACTGAACCAACCCCCATCGGAGTGGAAATGGGCTTAACAATAGTCATATGGGCTCGATTCGGTATATCAGCAACATACTTGGACCGTGACAAAATTGTTAACATATAAGTGGACTGTGGATTAAGATCAGATTGTGAAGTTGATTGTGGAAGAATATCCGATTGTGAAATGGGATGAGGGAGACAGGTATTATGTTGGGAAGAATCATCCATAGCATGAAGTGAATGTTGGTAAGAAAAAAAAGACTCATGAAAAATAACATCACGGCTTGCAAAAATGCTATGAGATTGAATGTCATAGACACGATAGCCATGCCGATTGTGAGGATATCCAAGGAAAATACAAGCAGAAGACCGAGGGAAAAATTTGTGTTTCGGGATGGGATTCCTAGCATAACAAAGACAGCCGAAAACACGAAAATGTGTATAGGAGGGAGGCTTTTTGAAAAGTATTTCATAAGGAGATTTCTGGGAATGGAGCTGAGTGGGTAACTGGTTAATCAAGTAACAAGAAGTAAGAACACAATCGGACCAAAATGCTAATGGAAGATGGGATTGAAGACGTAAAGCACTGGCAACTTGTAAAAGATGCCGATGCTTTCGTTCAACAATTCCATTTTGTTGAGGGGAGTAGACACAAGTGAGCTGATGAAGTATGCCTTTTGATAAAAAAAAAATTGAGTTTGTTTGGAAAGAAATTCAAAACCATTATCTGTACGAATTGATTTAAGAGAAACAGAAAATTGTGTCAGAACCATTTGAAAAAAATTTAAAAGAATAGAACAAGTTTCAGATTTAAATTGCATTAAGAAAACCCATGTTGCTCTGGAGAAGTCATCTACAATGGCAAGAAAAAATCTATAACCAAAATGTGAAGGAACACAAAATGGTCCCCAGATATCACAATTTATCAATTCAAACACAGTAGTAGAATGTGAAGTACTAGTGGGGAATGGCTTGTGGGTCTGTTTAGCTAATGGACACACTGTACATTTATTATTTTCAGAAGAAATGTTGGAAATGGGCAAATGAAAAGTAGAGAGGGAGGGATGGCCAAACCAGGAATGCCAAACTTTTGAAGAAATAGAGTTGCAGGAGAAAGCTGAAGGAGATGCCTCGGTGATAAAGTGGTACAATCCATTATGGAGCCGTCCTTGGCCAATCACCTTCTTCGTTGACAAGTCCTGAAACAAACAAGAATCAGTATAAAAGGTCACTGAGCAATGAAGAGAAGCAGTTATCTGGCTAACAGAAAGAAGATTAAAACTAAAATTTGGTGTGTCGTAAACATCCCGTAAATGAACAGAGGGTGTAAGACAGTGAGAACTGGTGTGTGTAACAGGGTAAGTGGAACCATCAGGCAATATAACTGTGAGGACAAAGATGGAAAATCTTTTGAAGTCGCCACCTAGATTTAGGTCTAGGACCTTAGAAATGTGAAATCTCACCCCAAGGTAAGACTTCGATTGATTCATGACCCTTAGATTGGAATTCTGGTCCATCAGAGATTGGGTAAGCGTCAGGCTACGGTTATGGGAAGGGGTTAGGCACCCAAACCGCCCGATCGAAATCGGTCTCCTATACCTTTCCTATGCTAGACTCTATTTATTAAATTAAACCAAACCAAGTGGTTTGATATCATTGAACCGAATCTGTATCCATCAGATTGCCTACGTATTACGGATTTATTCCGAAAATCAGGTTCACCATCGTAGTTCAGGTCTGATTAAAGTTTATGGATGTGATTTATGCTTGTGCATGATTAAGTTCTTTGTTTAAGTTGAAATTTATGCTTGAATGGCTGTAAAATCTTATGGGTTAGGATCTGGATAGTCCATGTGGACTGATAGATAGTCCTATTGGATCTAAGAATAACCCTATTTGGGTTGGAATGTGGATAATATCCTAGTGGATCTATGGATAGTCCAAGTGGACTAAGATGTGTGGATAACCCTATTTGGGTTAAAATATGGGGGATATCCTAGTGGATCTATGGATAGTCCGAGTAGACTAAGGTTTGGATAAATATCCTAGTGGATCTATGGATAGTCCAAGTGGACTAAGATGTGGATCCGAATTTGGGTTTCTCCCAAATAGCCTATGTATCCTAGGGTTTGCCCTAGGAATCAGAATCCGCGTAGTTCGGGATCTGGAATGAAATGGGAGTGGATATCCTAGTGGATCTATGGGTAGTCCAAGTGGACTAAGGTGTGGATCCGAATTTAGATTTCTCTCAAATGGCCTACGTATCCTAGGGTTTGCCCTAGGAATCAGAATCCGCGTAGTTCGAAACTGATGGGTAGATATCCTAGTGGATCTATGGATAGTCCAAGTGGACTAAGGTTTGGATAACCCCTTTTGGGTTGGAATATGGATAGATATCCTAGTGGATCTATGGATAGTCCGAGTGGACTAAGGTTTGGATAAATATCCTAGTGGATCTATGGATAGTCCGAGTGGACTAAAGTGTGAATAAATATATCCTAATGGATCTATGGATAGTCCAAGTGGACTAAAGTTTGGATAAATATCCTAGTGGATCTATGGATAGTCCGAGTGGACTAAAGTGTGAATAAATATATCCTAGTGGATCTATGGATAGTCCAAGTGGACTAAATTGTGGATCCGAATTTGGGTTTCTCCCAAATGGCCTACGTATCCTAGGGTTTGACCTAGGAATCAGAATCCGCGTAGTTCGGGATGGATAACCCTATTTGGGTCAAAATGTGGGTAAGTATCCTAGAGGATCTATGGATAGTCCAAGTGGACTAAGGTTTGGATAACCCCTTTTAGGTTAATGATTGAGAACCTATTCTAGGTTTAGGGTTTAGAACCTATTCTAGGTTTAGGGTTTAGAACCTATTCTAGGTTTAGGGTTTAGAACCTATTCTAGGTTTAGGGTTTGCCGAGGGGCAAATCGTCCTAAATTACCCTTTTCATTCTGAATTCTAATTTTGGAAGGTTTGGCAAAGAATTCTCTTTCTTTATTAAGGTTTTATTATTCCCATTATGCCCTTCCCAAGAATGTGGGTGCCTAAATGCACGTCCCCATGCCTAGATTGTCTTCTAGAAGTGTGCAGATATGGCAGTTTGACTAGAGTGTTGCATAAAATAAATTATTGCCAAAAAATAGAATATTCTATCTAAATATGGCACATAAAACATTTATGACAAGAAATTCACATACAGTAAGATTGTTTAAAAATCTTTCAAATATGGCATGTATTGCAAATAAGGCAAGAGCCTATATTGCATGATCTAGTAGGTTATCTTCTAAGCATGGCAAGACCCTAATTGCCATTATCTTTCCATATTTAGGGTTTTCTACCCTAATTGCTATTTTCTTTTTATTTTAGGATTTTCTACCCTAATTGCTACTTTCTTTCCATTTTGGGGTTTTCTACCCTAATTGTAATTTTATTTCCATTTTTTAGGGTTTTCTACCCTAACTATTACTTTCTTTCCATTTTAGGATTTTCTACCCTAATTGCTACTTTCTTTCCATTTTTTAGGGTTTTCATTTTGTCTCAAGGAACCTAATCCTAAAAGAGACCATAGGCAGGTCGAAAACATTCCCCAAGTACAGGCAAATACATACACGGTCGGTCTGTTCCGATTCTGGCCAGTGGTACTATAAAATCATATAGCTCATGAAAATAAAATCTGAATACATGGTTAGAAAGAAGACTCAGAGGCCAACATTTTGTCTCAAGGAACCTAATGCAAACAGAGGCATCTTCCTAATGCTAGATACCAATCTCAAACATGCATTTGCAGTATGCTTTGACTTTGAAAAAATAAACTGACAAAAGCGATGGGTGATTCTTACCTCAGGCTTCTTCTCTCTCCTTCTCTCATTTGCATCTTCTCATCATCCTCTTTTCTTCCTCTCTGATCCTTCTCCCTTTTTCCTCTAGATCTTTTCTTCTTAACACCTCTCTCTCTCTCTCTCTCTCTCTCCTTCTCTCTTTCTCTATTTTCTTCTTCTTCTCTTTTCTTCCGATTTTTTTTTCTTTTCTCTCTCTTACTCATGTTTTTCTCTCTTCATGGTCTGGAAAAAAGGAACCTCCTCTTGCCTATTTATAATTTTTCACTCATTTTCTAGAAGATTTTTTTTCTAAAAAATTTTATTTTTTTTTTTTCCTTTTTCTTTCTTTTTTTCTCCTCTCTCTCTTTCACGTTTTCTTTCTAGAAAACGTGAAGGGGAATCTTTTTCCCCCTTTTTTCTTTTCTTTTTTTTTTCTTTTATTCCTTTCTCTTTCCTTTTTTCTTCTCAAGATCTTTTGGATTATCTCAAAACCCTAAATCCCCTTCTCTTTCACGTTTTCTCTCTCCCCTCTTTCCTTTTCTTCTCAAAATCTTTTTGGATTATCTCAAAACCCTAAATCCCCTTCTCTTCCACGTTTTTTCTCTCCCCTCTTTCCTTTTTTTCCTCAAAAATCTTTTGGATTATCTCAAAATCCTAAATCCCCTTCTCTTTCACGTTTTCTCTCTCCCCTCTTTCCTTTTTCTTCTCAAAATCTTTTTGGATTATCTCAAAACCCTAAATCCCCTTCTCTTCCACGTTTTTTCTCTCCCCTCTTTCCTTTTTCTTCTCAAAATCTTTTGGATTATCTCAAAACCCTAAATCCCTTTCTCTTTCACATTTTTTTCCTCCCCCTCTTTCTTTTTTTTTTTCCAAAAATCTTTTGGATTATCTCCAAAACCAAAATCCCCCCTTCACTTTCACGTTTCTCTCTCCCCTCTTTCCTTTTTCTTCTCAAAATCTTTTGGATTATCATTTACATACAATAATATATATTATATACATATATACACATATATTTAATAACATACATACATATACATACATATACATACATATATATATATATATATATATATATATATATATATATATATATATATATATATATATATATATATATATATATATATATATATATATATATATATATATATATATATATCGTGCACATAGATGAACTGATTCAAAATGGGTTGAGACTGACTTAGGTTGACAACTGATATGGGTTGAGCTAGGTTGGACCAAAACTGGTTTGAACTGAGTTGACTGGACTGATTGGAATTAACTGGGTTTCTTCTCCTTGTCATTTCACGGGTCATTCCCGCTGTTATCCCGCATGGAATTTTTCGATGGCGTCTATTCCAAATTTTTTGCATTCATTTTGTAGAACATTAAAAATGAGGAATATAGGAACTTGAATCACCTCATTTGGAAGTAAAATGATCAACTTATGAATTTTTGAAGTTTAAGCGGACCAATTATCGATAATTTGGCAGACCATTCTACATGAGATCCTTCAGAGGCTTCTACCGGAAATATTTTACGTCCACTTTGTAGAGCACTAAAAATGGAACATAATGAGACTGGAATTATCTGAATCCGATGTAGAACGGGAAAGATATGAAGCTTTGAAGTTCTGACAATCATTTTGCATGCAAGTTTGCATGGGACCTACTGGTGACTTCTACCCGGGATTTTTTACGTCCACTTTGTAGAACATCATGAATGAAGAATAATGGTCTTGGAATAATCTGAATCCAATGTAGAACGGGAAAGATATGAAGCTTTGAAGTTCTAACGATCATTTTGCATGCAAGTTTGCATGGGACCCACTGGTGACTTCTACCCGGGATTTTTTACGTCCACTTTGTAGAACATCATGAATGAAGAATAATGGTCTTGGAATCATCTGAATCCGATGTCGGATGATCAAGATATGATGATTTGAAATTCAAACAATCCGACTTAGGATAATTTGCATGAAGGCCCCTGGGATTATTATTTATAATAATTTCAGAAACCTCCCCTATATGTATCATCCGACTAAAATGGTCGTATCTTCCTCATTTGATATCAGAATTGAGCAATTCTGGTCTCGTTTCGAAGATAATTCTATGACCTATGCATCTATGCAGTTAATAGCCCATGACCCTACTGTGGGGATTAGTGGAGAATCATAAATCTTTGGGTTAAAGGTCAGAAACCTGCCATATTGGTTCATTTATGCCGAGGGTGGCAAAAATGGGGTGCTTACAATAACAGATTGTGCAGTAGTAATAGGAATCAAAGAATCAGTGTAAGTAGAAGAGAAATGGTGAGAAGCCCCGGAATCAATTATCCAGGTTTTATGAGAAGAAAGATTCACAGAAAGACAACGGTGCATACCTGCAAAATTGGCATTAGAAGCAGTAGTGTTTAGGAGTTGAATGAATTGATGATACTGGGTAGAGGTGAGAGGAACCGAACAGTATGGTGGGGAAGTATCAACACTATCCTCAGGGACAGGTGGTGGTGTGGCATTAGAAGCAATGGCTGATTGTAAAGGGGCAACGGTATGTGAGGAAGATGGAGTGGTGACTTGATGAGCAGTGGCATGAATTTTGGTTGATGAAGGACTGAATGTAGTGGTTCGGGGTGGTCGACGACCTGGGGGATAGCCGATAAGCTCGTAACAATTTTCTTTATAATGCCCATGCTTATTGCAATGGGTACAGAAGGATCGGCGACGACCTGAAAAATCAATGGAAGTAAAACGAGGGAGTCGAGCAGCAACCAATGCTATGGAATCAAGAGATGTTACCTGAGGATTGAAGAGGCCACGGTGTCGTTCTTCTTGTAAGACAAGTGAATAGGCCTTACCAATTACAGGAAGAGGGTCCATGGTCAAAATCTGGGTCCGGACAGGGCCATATGTGTCGTTGAGACCAAGAAGAAATTGAAAGACCTTTTGTGTTTCAGCATTAGCAGTAGATTGACGAACAACAGTAGAGGTAGCAGAACTACACTCCGGTTGCTTGGTGTGAGAGGAAAGCTCGTCCTAGAGTACTTTGAGAGAAGAATAATAGCTTGAGACTGACAAAGAATCTTTCCGGAGAAGTGCCAGTTGCCGTTTGAGTTCATAGATTTTTGGTCCATTGGTTTGGGAAAATCGATTCTCCAAATCAACCCATAGTTCTCTAGAAGTTTTCGCATACAAAACAGTATCATGTAACTGATAACTGAGGCTATTATTTAGCCAGGACATGACCATGAGGTTGGATTGGTCCTAGGCAGCAACCGCCGAGGTATCTGAAGCATCAGGGCGAGGAAACGTTCCATCGATGAATCCAAATTTATTTTTGGCACCAAGCGTGACTCGCATAGCACGAAACCAGGTGGGATAATTGTTTCAATCGAGTGGTTTGGTCACCAGAATGTGACCAGGATTATCAGAGGGATAAAGAGTCGATGGGGAGATGGAGGGAAGAGAAGAAGAATGCTGATTCAAAGCCATGAACAAAGAATTCAAGAAACAGAACAAGAAATGACCAAACCCTAACAAACAGATTCACAGAAATGAGAAAAAAAATTTGCAGATCCACCAAGAAAGAAACAAAATGAGAGAAATGATCTCATAGAGATACAGATCACTGAAGCAACAGAGTGAAACAAGGAGGAATCGCCAAAAAAATGGAAATCGAAATTAGGGATCAAGATTTGGAGAAGACCCTAATTTCAAGAAAGACGAAATCGAAATCGAAAACTAGAATCTCAAAGAAAATACCAAAGAGATGAAGTATTACTGAATGGATCACTGAACAAAGACCCAAGAAACTAGCAGAAACGATGAACGATCAAAGGTCGTTGCTCTGATACCATGTTAATAGGGAGAGTGCGCAAGAACAGAAAATTCCAGAATCTCAAAATGTATGTATTTAACTGGAAAAGCTATAGAGTACA
>JAMYWD010000915.1:0-25000 GCA_028583415.1 Protea cynaroides | reverse complement strand
TAAATTGACTCGGACAATGTTTACCCGATCGTTCTTATGAGGGAGCTAACTCTTGTTTGGTTGAGTCATCTTTGATTGTGTACTTAACTTCTTTCCACTTCCGTAATCTTAGTGTCCTAATATTTATCACTTTTGGGTTCCTTTCCGGTACCCAAGCCAAGGAGTCAGCCCAAACTACAACCATTTCTACCTCTTGGATAAGGGATCCCGTTACTGGGAGATTATCTAGGGTGTACACACCAAAGCCAGTTAGTCCCATCTCAACCACATCAACTGAATCAATGGCCGAAGGATCAAACCAAGTCCCGAACACTATGGATGCTAGAATGGAAAAGATAGAGGATACCATGGGAATGATAGCTACCGCAGTAAGGGATATCCAATTACAACTGCAGGCTCAAGGGTTGACCTCTGAAAGGGTAAATATGGCATCACCACAAGGACCGAATACCCCTAATGCAGCTGCATCAAAAATTTTCATAAACCCGGCATTCGAAGATATGGAAGGTGTCGTACCCCATAAACAGTCCATCATTCAGGCTACCCCGGTGACTAAGAAATCGAAGGAAGAAGATGGCCCATACAGTGACAGATTGAGTCAAGTGGAAAAAATACTAAGGGGCATGAAAGGAGTAGAAAGTCAAATTATTGATGCCGAAGGATTATGCTTCTTTCCAGAAACTAAACTACCTCCCAAGTTTAAATGGACCACCGAGAAATTTGATGGGACAGGAGATCCCAGGGCCCACTTAAGATCATTCACAGGTCTATTGAAGCAAGGCGAAGGATTCACTGATGAGCAGTTAGGACAGGCATTCCAATTCTCCCTCACGGGTGGGGCTCATCGATGGTTGATGAATCTGAAACCATCACAGATACATTCTTGGTCAGATATCACTAAAGCATTTATCAATTTCTATTCCTACAATACGGAGTTGGAGACCCACCGTAGGCAGTTGGAGACCATGGTCCAAGCACAAGGAGAGACGTTCACGGCCTATCTGACCCGGTTCAGAAGTGTTGCAGCGAAGCTTTGGGATCGACCCTCTGAAAGAGATCAAGTGCAGATAATGATGAGAGGTTTAAGTGGGCCATATAAGACATACATCTTCGGCCAGGCCATCCTATCATTTGAAGGGCTCGTGGTTGCGGGACAACAAGTGGAGGACGCCATAACCCGAGGAGATATATTACCAGGAAAGTCAGAAAGGTCAGAAGGAGTGTCAAATAGAAGGGCGTACCCACCAAGAAACCCAGGAAATCAATCCGTAAAGCAAATAGCTAATACCAATTCTGAACCATTGATCTTGGGAAGTTCAAATTACACCCCACCACAGCAAGCAAGACCAAGGAGGCAGTTTACCGATTTGGGGATGACCCGGTCCAAGGCTCTGGATAAATTAATACAAGCCAAGAAGTTGACTGTGCTCGACCCTCGTCCACCTCCAAGCCCTCTTCCAGCGAATTTTCGTATGGATCTTTTTTGTAAGTACCACAATCAGCATGGGCATGATACGGACAATTGCTATACATTAAGGCATGCCATACAAGATCTGTTGGATTCTGGCAAATTTAAGGTCCAGCCCCGACAAGTGTCAGTGGCGAATAATCCCCTCCCTCACCACAGCATCAATTTCATAGAGTGGGGAGATAACCCCTCAGACCTTACTACAGTCATAGAAGGAGTAAGCAATATGGTTGTCACATCTGGTGACGAAATAAACATGTTGGGAAGTCATCAACAAGAAGAAGAAGAATATGATTTCTATTTCCCGGAAGATTCATCACACCTTATAGCACAAGCACAAGAAGAAGAAGAAGAAGAACCATTCATCATCTACCTCTCAGATGAGGAGAGAGAAGTAGATCAAGTTGACAACCGTTTCCTTGAGATGGAGTTCATATTCCCAGAGGATGAGCAAGAAATAGCAGAAACCAGAACAGGGAAGAACTACAAACCATCTCACCTGATGGTAAGTGATCCGGCCCAAGCCGTAAGAGAGAAAGGTAAAGGACCCGCCAATCAACCAGAACCTCCAAACCCAGTCTTGAAACAACTACAAAAGACCCAAGCCAATGTGTCCATTTGGGAACTTCTGATGGCTTCCAAGGTCCACAGGGACGCGGTACTGAAATCTCTGGCAAGCATTCAGGTCCCAGTTTCAATGGAGGGAGAAGAACTAGCCATGCTAGTAGGGGGTAGATATGCCGTTAATGCAATTGTTTTTGGAGATGCAGATCTTCCTCAAGGAAGTAAGGATCACATACAAGCTCTGCATATTACCATCGGATGCCGGGGCAATAGCATTTTTCAAGTTTTGGTTGATAATGGGTCAGCCTTAAATGTATTCCCTTTCCGTACGTTCAAGCATCTAGGCTTCAGCGAGTCAGAGTTGAAACCTTCGGATATGACCATCAAGGCGTACGACAATACCAGAAGGGCTATATTGGGTGTCTTCACAGTACCAATTCAAGTAGGACCGGCTGAGTTTGAAACAGAGTTCCAAGTCATTGATATCTCTGCCTCATTCAGCATGCTTCTGGGTAGGCCATGGATCCATCAGGCCAATGCGGTGGCATCCGCTTTATACCAGAAGATTAAATTCATCTACAAGGGTACAACTGTGACAATACACGCAGATTCTGCAGCTGTGAATACATTGGCCACTGGACAAAGTAATGAAGAGTTACAAGGGAATACAAGGCAGGACTTCTCTCTCGGAGGGTTTCAAGTTGACAACATCTTAGCCACAACTGAGCCAGATCCTACAGGTACGCATCTGCCTTTTTCATTTCGTCAATTACTTAACATGCTCTACTTTCCAGGTATGGGCCTTGGTTCCCACCAACATGGTAGTACCACTTTCTTATCTCTATTGATCAATGAGTATAGATTTGGGCTGGGATATACCCCCACCGAAGGGGATCTGAAAGTAATCAAGCAAAAGCAGAGCAGAGCTGACGAAGGATTTCGGAAGTTCGAGAGGAGGAAATACAAGTATAGTGTTAAGTATGGTAGCAGCAAAATAAGAGCATCAGATAGAGTTAGTGGGGACTGGCGACCTCAAAGGACGGACGAAGCAGTCTGTCATGCAATATCTGAGGGGTTATACAATGTACAAGATATCCAGTTTTCAAGGACCCTAAATGGGTATTTTGTCAAAGAAGGAGAAAACAACATTTATTGTGGATTTTCAGAACCTTGGTTCAGCACTCACCTTCAAAAGCAAGTACCCGGGTTCGAAATATTCCATGATTGTACTCTTGATTGGGAAGAGCTCGAGCAAGTCAAGATCCAAGAGCAGAGCAAGAAGCAAAAATCTGAGACAGAAGTGATCAACATCAGCAAACTGTTCGACGATGATCAAGTGATGACGCTCACCGGTGAAGACCAAGATAGGAGTCCCGATGTACAACAATTCACCCTACCCATCAAAGGAATAATCCCCAATTGGAGTTGTCATGATAATTTTGTCTACCCAAAGGGGTTGCCATGTAATCCACATATAATGACTATGTCTGAGCCTAGGGTCCTGAGGTCTTTAGATAAGATTGAGTCCGTTTCAAAGTTTGAGTCCGTTCCACTTGGAACCATTTCCTCTGTACCTCTGCTTTTGAATATGAATAAAGATGACATTTTGAATTACTCTGCGTCTACTTCTTCCTTTCCTTCTCCTTCTAACTCTAACTTTGAAAATGATGAGAATGATGAACCATTTCCTGAAATATTACAATCCATCCAAGCCTCGGAGGAAAAGAAAGCTCAACCTGTTGGTGAAGACTTCAAGATAATCAGCCTTGGTTCAGTAGAGCAACCTCGAGAAATAAAGATCGGTGCTACCTTGACGGAAGAGGAAACCAAACAAATGACGGAATTACTAATGGAATTCCAAGAAGTATTTGCCTGGTCCTATGAAGATATGCCCGGCATAGACCCTGAAGTGGTACAGCATAAGATACCTTTGGTCTCAGACGTAAGGCCATGTAAGCAGAAGCTAAGGCGGTTAAGGCCTGAATGGACCCTTAAGGTTAAGGAGGATATCATGAAGCAGTTTGATGCAGGATTCCTTGAGGTTACGAAGTATCCAGAGTGGTTAGCAAATGTGGTCATTGTACCTAAAAAAGATGGAAGACTGAGGGTGTGCATTGATTACAGAAACCTGAATAAGGCCAGCCCTAAAGATGACTTTCCATTACCAAAGATAGACATCCTAGTGGATAACACTGCAAATCATGCTCTGTTGTCCTTCATGGATGGATTCTCAGGGTACAATCAGATAAAGATGGCACCTGAAGACAAGGAGAAGACCGCCTTCATAACAGACTGGGGCACCTACTGTTACACTGTAATGCCATTTGGGCTGAAAAATGCTGGGGCAACTTATCAAAGGATGGCTACTACAATCTTGCACGACCTAATCCATAAGGAGGTAGAGGTGTATGTAGATGATATGATTGTAAAATCGTTCACCAGAGAAGGTCACATCCCTGCGTTAAGGAAATTCTTTGAAAGGATCAAGCACTACAAACTAAGGCTTAACCCCCAAAAATGTGCATTCGGGGTTATAGCCGGCAAAATGCTAGGTTTTATGGTCAGCCAAAGAGGAATTGAAATTGACCCAACCAAGATAAAAGCCATCTCTGAAATGCCAGCTCCTCAAACAGAAAGGGAAGTAAGAGGTTTCTTGGGAAGACTTCAATACATCAACCGGTTTATTGCACATCTCACCGCAACGTGTGAACCAATTTTCAAACTACTCAGGAAGGACCAGCCAAAGGATTGGAACCCTCAATGTCAGATGGCTTTTGACAAGATTAAGGCATATCTGTTGAACCCACCAGTCTTAGCCCCACCAGTACCGGGAAGACCGCTACTCCTTTACTTGTCAGTACTAGAAGTTTCTATGGGGTCAATGATAGCCCAGCATGATACAGATGGAAAGACAGAAAAGGCAGTATACTATCTGAGTAAGAAATTCACAGGATACGAAGCCAATTATACACAGCTGGAGAAGACATGCACAGCCCTGGTCTGGATAACAAAGAGATTGAGACATTACATGTTATCCTACAAGGTCATACTCATTTCCAGAATGGACCCCCTGAAGTATCTATTCGAGAAACCGGCTTTAACAGGAAGATTGGCTAGGTGGCTATTGTTGTTGTCCGAATTTGACATCACATACACTACTCAAAAGTCTATCAAAGGGAGCGTAATCGCAGAACATCTGTCGGCTCTACCAATTGAAGATAACCTCAGACATTTGGAAGATGTATTCCCTGATGAAGAAGTCTACACCACTCAAGAAGAGGGGAAGAATGACACATGGATAATGTTCTTCGATGGAGCCGCAAATCATATGGGATACGGGGCCGGCGTCTTATTCATAGATCCAGAAGGGGCATTTGTACCATTTTCATTCAGATTAGACTTCGACTGCACAAACAACATTGCAGAGTATGAAGCATGTATCATGGGACTAAAAGCAGCTTTGGCCATAGGGTCCGCAGATTAAAAGTCTATGGTGACTCATCAATTGTTATCTACCAAGTCAGAGGGGATTGGAAAACCAAAGATGAGAAGCTGATACCTTATCAGCAATGTGCAATAACCCTGGCTCGGAAGTTCGAGCAAATTGAATTTGACTACTCCCCAAGAGATACCAATAAGTATGCTGATGCATTGGCCACCTTGGCCTCAATGATTGGAAATGATCCGTTGGGACGTATCAAACCACTAATCATAGAGAAGAGAGTACGGCCAGTCCACTTGGAAGAAGTGAATGCATTGACAGTCGATGGTCGGCCATGGTTTGCTCCTATCATAGATTTCATCAAAGAAGGAAAGTATCCAGTGGAAGCTACAACAGGTGAGAGGAAGTCTCTTAGGAGATATGCCTCCCAATTCATACTATGCGAAGATATCCTGTACAAAAGATCCCATGAAGGAGTGCAGTTAGTCTGTATCGATGAGGAACAGGCGCAAAATGTTATCGAGCAGGTCCATCAAGGAATATGCGGACCTCACATGAACGCTAGAATGCTTGCAAAGAAGATTCTCAGAATGGGATATTATTGGAACACAATGGAAGCAGATTGTTCAGAGTTCGTAAGGAAATGTCACAAGTGCCAAATCCATGCTAATTTGATACACGTGCCTCCAGCAGAGTTGCATACTCTTAGCTCTCCATGGCCTTTCTCAACCTGGGGCATAGATGTGATTGGAAAGGTTCACCCTAAAGCTTCGAATGGGCATGAATTCATCTTGGTTGCCATCGATTACTTTACAAAGTGGGTAGAGGCACAATCATACGCCAAGCTCACAGCAAACAAAGTGGCTAAATTTCTACAAGAGTATATCATATGCCGGCATGGAATGCCTCAGTCTATAATCTCAGATCAAGGACAACACTTCAGAGGGAGAGTCCAAGAATTATGTGACAAGTTCCACATCAAAAGGCATCGGTCCTCTCCTTACCGTCCACAGACAAATGGGGCAGTAGAGGCGGCCAATAAAAATGTTAAGGTTATCCTCCAGAAGATGGCAGAATCTAATGTTGACTGGGCGGACAAACTACCTTATGCACTCTGGGCATACAGAACATCCATAAGAACATCTACTGGGGCAACGCCGTATTCACTAGTATATGGTATGGAAGCAGTCCTCCCAGTAGAAATAGAGGTGCCCTCACTAAGGGTCTTAATGGAATGCAAGATTCCAGAAGCTGAGTGGTTGCAATCCAGATATGACGAGCTGAACTTCGTTGATGAAAGAAGAATGAAGGCAATGGATAATGTAAGAAAATACCAACAAAGAATGGCGGCAACCTTTAACAAAAAGGTGCGTGTTCGTCACCTGACAGTAGGGGACTTGGTATTGAAAGAACAAAGAGCACCTGTCCATGACCCTAGGGGCAAGTTTCGTCCTAAGTGGAGCGGACCGTTCATGATAAAAGAAATCTTACCAGGGAAAGCTGTTCGACTAGTCAACATGGAAGGCATCGAGTTACAATACTTGACCAACTTGGATCAAGTGAAGAAGTATTATGTGTAGCCTCTACGCTCCTTCAAAAAAAAAAAAAAAAAAAAAAAAAAAAAAGAAGGCTTGTCTCTCACCTGCTGACATCAACAACAGGCATCAATCATTTGAGGAACTTACTGACATGGTTGACTGGATTCTCCAATGGGGCACAACACCTTTCACCCAGGAATGGTTCTTCTTATCATCATGATCAAAGAAAGAATTTCCTGTTTGTTGGCTAAACTCTTTCATCCGTCCATCTATCCAACGGATTTCCCAAGAGTTACATATCAAAGCCCGTTTTTCATATCATTTGATGTAAACTCTCATGAGTATATCAATCTGAGAAATAAATAAAAAAAAAAAAAAAAAAAAAAAAAAAAGAAGAAGAAGAAAAGTCTGGCTGGAACTCTTATCTGTCGTTCATTACATCCGACGGCGTCCCAAGATTCCAATAAGCCCATCCATTCCAAAGCCCATAAAATGGGATCTTCTCGGGAAGATATGCCCATTCTACATAAACAACCACAAACTCCTTCAGGCGGCAAACCCACCTGGACAGTTTCTTGTCAGTCCCTTTTGGACCTCCATTTTAGCTCGTCATGTCTATAGATTTATGTACTTTAAACTCAGACAGAGTCAATCATATGTATACATTTCATGTGCAACCTTCTAAGGGCATTTTCAACATATCTAAACAACAATAATTGAAGGTAATTCCAATGATTCATTTTTTTAACCTCTATTTGTATGTCGGGATTCCTACAGGTCACAGCCGGGAAGCTGATAATACATTGATCCGTCAGACGGAATTACAGAGATGGACAGGGCACTGAAAAATTGGAGCTGGCGTATTGAGTTCACAGAAGATAGCTCTTTCTTACGAAAGCATCAATTGGAGGCACTTCCTCAATTAACAACCGTAAAATTATGCCCAGACCTTTTAAAAGCGGCCGCTCAATGCTGGGATCCGACAGTTCATGTTTTCAGGATGGGAGAAGTCGAGTTATGCCCAACTGTGGAAGAATTTGGAGCTTGCCTTTTGCTCACACCTAAGCGGAAGATCTTCAAGCCATATCCAGGAAAAGATTACAGGCAGGAGATACAAGACTTTTTCAACTGGGATAAGAAAGAAATGTGCCGTTTTGTACAAGATCAACGGCTACAGATAAAGCGCATGATCAAGTCATATGCTCATACAAGTCCAACAAGGAAAGAAGCACAAGTTCAGAGAAGACATGTTTACCTATATTGTAGCATAGCCCGACTATTGCTACGAAGTTGCACAGATACAGAATCTCCCATCATAATAGATCTCATAAAGCATGCAAGACAAGGTTTTGATATCATCCCTACAGTGTTGGCCGAGACATTAAAGGGCCTTGACTTCATGGCAACTCATCAAGACCAGTTTGAGTTGAACAATTTCAGCGGATCACCATATCTTCTTCAAATCTGGTTAACAGAAAGGTTAGGATTAGTTGAGGAATCTGAAATGACGACCCTCAACCCTTTTCAATTGGCAAAGAGAGCAGATCCTATGGCTTATCAGATGGACACAGACTGGTTTAGCCGCCTCAAAGAAATAACCACAGCAGACATCAGATGGAAATGCACTTGGTGGAAGCAAGAGCGGGTTGTCACAAATACAGAAAATAGTTTGCATGTCCGGATCATGGGGTTGACTCATACCTCGTTCTACTCTCCAATAAGATTACCTCAGCAATTCAATATCCCAGCAAGCACCAACAGAGAAGTAACTGATTATGAACTTCCCATAAAGTTGACATCAGATCTGGTTGATACCATTGCTCGTGAATGGAACAATAGAAATGTTCAAACACTCCCTAGAGTCGCACCAATCAAGAAGCCAATAGCATTTTAGGTTATTTTTTTTGAATTCTAGTGTGTTTCATGAACTATGTCTCTTAGATTCAATAAAGAAGCACTTGATTCAACATAATCATTCATATGCTCTATGAAATTCTCAATGTTCTGACAAATGCAGGTACTCAAGCCAAAATCTTAATCAAGGAAAGACATCAAGTCTTCCATCCAGACAAATCAAATCCGAGCCCAAGCTCATGCAATCAGCCTTGTATTCACAGCCTAGCTCCATACAAGAAGAGGTTTATCAGCCTACAAATGGATCAAGCCGGGTCCAAGCCCGCACATACCTTGCATTGAGTTCCACCTCAGCAAGAAGAGGTTCCCAGCCTACAAATGAGCCTTGTATTCACAGCCTAGCTCCATACAAGAAGAGGTTTATCAGCCTACAAATGGATCAAGCCGGGTCCAAGCCCGCACATACCTTGCATTGAGTTCCATCTCAGCAAGAAGAGGTTCCCAGCCTACAAATGAGCCTTGTATTCACAGCCTAGCTTCATACAAGAAGAGGTTTATCAGCCTACAAATGGATCAAGCCGGGTCCAAGCCCGCACATACCTTGCATTGAGTTCCACCTCAACAAGAAGAGGTTCCCAGCCTACAAATGAGTCTTGTATTCACAGCCTAGCTTCATACAAGAAGAGCACTCACCAATCTTCCAAGAAGAGCAAACCTTCTTGCCAGTCGAACTACGTTCTGGGCTTGATTTCTAGGACACCCTTAGAATACGTAGGCAGTTTAGGAAGAAATACCCTAAGTGCAGCCCAATAAACAATGTCACTCATACCCCAAAAATGTGGTTCTTTTATCTTTAGCCTTCAACTGATAACAATCTCGGCTAAAGAGGGGCATCTGTAAGCACCCCATTTTTGCCACCCTCGGCATAAGTGAACCAATATGGCAGGTTTCAGACCTTTAACCCAAAGATCTGTGATTTTCCACCGATCCTCACAACAGGGTCATGGGCTATTATCTGCGTGGATGCATAGGTCATAGAATTATCTTCGAAACGAGACCAGAATTGCTCAATTCTGATATCAAATGAGGAAGATATGATCATTTTAGTCGGATGCTACATATAAGGGAGGTTTCTGAAATTATTATAAAATAATAATCCCAGGGGCCTTCATGCAAATTATCCTAAGTTGGATTGCTTGAATTTCAAATCATCATATCTTGATCATCTGACATCAGATTCAGATGATTCCAAGACCATTATTCTTCATTCATGATGTTCTACAAAGTGGACGTAAAAAATCCCGGGTAGAAGTCGCCAGTGGGTCCCATGCAAACTTGCATGCAAAATGATCATTAGAACTTCGAAGCTGCATATCTTTTCCGTTCTACATCGGATTCAGGTGATTCCAGTCTCATTATGTTCCATTTTTAGTGCTCTACAAAGTGGACGTAAAATATTTTCGGTAGAAGTCTCCGAAGGATCTCATGCAGAATGGTCAACCAAATTATCGGTAATTGGTCCGTTTAAACTTCAAAAATTCATAAGTTGACCATTTTACTTCCAAATGAGGTGGTTCAAGTTCCTATATTTCTCATTTTTTATGTTCTACAAAATGAACGCAAAAAATTTGGAATAGAGGCCATCGGAAAATTCCATGCGGGATGACAGCGGAAATGACCCGTGAAATGACAAGGAGAGGAAACCCAGTGAATTCCAATCAGTCCAGTCAACTCAATTCAAATCAGTTGTCAACCTAGGTCAGTCTCTATATATATTATAATATATATATATATACATATATATATATACATGTATGTATGTATGTATGTGTATGTATGTTATTAAATATATATATGTGCAATATACATGTGTAAATCATAATCCAAAAGATTTTTGAGAAGAAAAAGGAAAGAGGGGAGAGAAAAAAACGTGGAAAAGAATGGAGATTTCAATTGTGGAGATAATCCAAAAGATTTTGAGAAAAAAGGAAAGAGGGGAGAGAAAAAACGTGGAAAAGAATAGAGATTTCAATTGTGGAGATAATCCAAAAAGATTTTGAGAAAAAAAGGAAAGAGGGGAGAGAGAAAACGTGAAAGAGAAGGGGATTTAGGGTTTTGAGATAATCCAAAAGATCATGAGAAGAAAAAGGAAAGAGAGAGGAATAAAAAAAAAAAAAAAAAAAAAAAAAGGGGGGAAAAGATTCCCCTTCACGTTTTCTAGAAAGAAAACGTGAAAGAGAGAGAGGAGAAAGAAAGAAAGAAAAAAGGAAGGAAAGAAAAAGGAAAAAAAAATATTTTTTTAGAAAAAAGGATCTTTTAGAAAATGAGTGAAAAAAACTATAAATAGGCAAAGAGGAGGATCCTTTTTTCCAGAGCAGAAAGAGAGGAAAACGTGGGTGAGAGAGAGAAAGGAGAGCAGAGAGAGAGGAAAACGTGAAAAGAGAGAGAGAAAGGAAAGAGAGAAGAAGAGAGGAAAGAGAAGAGAGAAAGAAGCAGAAGAGAGGAAAAGGAGGATTCACATTCAAAGGGGATTGATACAATCCCCAATCACCCTTCATCAACGGTTTCGCTCGATTTGAGCCCAAGGTTAGTACTCTAAACAAATTTAGAGGTCGTTATAATGCCCGAATGCCAATTTTGCTTGAAAAAGGCTAATTTTCATGAAATCTCAATCATGAATGCTCTATTACATACTTGTTAATGTTAGGATGCCTATGTCTAACATTTTTCATGAATGATAATTTGTCTAAGCTATTCAATGATGAATTTTTGATTGATATACAATGATGTTTGATGTTTTTTGTAAATTTCATAAAGTGATTTTCTGATCTGAAAATTCCAGATTTAGGGTTCAAACTTAGGACGTACATCATATGTATTTTTTCTAAGATTTTGAAGCCCAAAATTTTATGGGAGTCTCTCTGATATGATAGAAGACTACCCTAAAAATTTCGTTCCATTTGGAATTGGGGAAATATATCAAACAATTTGTCTTTGACATTGCTATTTTTCTCGGATGTAATGCAATCCTCCATCGGAAAGTCTCTAGACAAAGACTTTATGGCCATAATCAGAAATTCCACTTAACATGAACTTTTTAGACATGAAAGTCTTCTAAAAAATGGCACTGGTTTCATATTTTTTCCATTTTTTGTTGAATTGATATCAATTTTTAAGTGCATAAAGCTTTGATTTCAGATCTGTCATGATGTGCTGATTTGCATGATTGAAAAGAGTCATTTTTCACAAAGAAAATATACTGTTTTAACTTGTTTTTCTTAATGAAATTTTAGATCAGATAGTTATCTACATAGACATATGTCTGTATTTAATTTTCATTAAGAATAGAATTTTATTTGGAATTTATGGTGCAACTGGTCAAAAATCTGGAACAGACCTGACCAGTGTATTTGCCTGTACTTGGGGAATGTTTTCGACCTGCCTATGGTCTCTTTTAGGAATAGCTTCCTTGAGACAAAATGTTGGCCTCTGAGTCTTCTTTCCAGGGATATATTTTAAGAATTTTTTGAGTAAGTACAGTGCCCTATGTGCCCATTTTGGTCCAGCCTGACAAAGCTGTCATCTTGCTGCGTGTTCCATCATGTTTTGATTGATTCTCATATGCTTTGGTTGTTTCTCACATGCCATATTTGATGCTATGCTATGTTCGGATGCTCGTATGCATACACTGCCATAATTGGAATGATCACATTGCCATAATTGAAATAATCACATTGCCATGATTGGAATGATACACATGTTTATTGCCATATTTGTCTGCTACACTTGCTCACATGCTATATTAAATGCTTATTGTCACAATTAGGGTAGAAAACCCTAAAAAAAATGGAAAGAAAATAACATTTAGGGTAGAAAACCCTAAGATGGAAAGAAAATAATAATTAGGGTAGAAAACCCTAAAATGGAAAGAATGTAACAATTAGGGTAGAAAACCCTAAAAATAGGAAAGAAAATAATAATTAGGGTAGGAAAACCTAAAATGGAAAGAAAGTAACAATTAGGGTAGAAAACACTAAAAAAAATAGAACTAAAATAACAATTAGGGTAGAAAACCCTAAAATAGAAAGATTAACAATTAGGGTAGAAAACCCTAAAAAATAGAAATAAAATTATAATTAGGGTAGAAAACCCTAAAATGGAAAGAATGTAACAATTAGGGTAGAAAACCCTAAAAAATGGAAAGAAAATAATAATTAGGGTAGAAAACCCTAAAATGGAAAGAAAATAACAATTAGGGTAGAAAACCATTAAAATGGAAAGAAAATAACAATTAGGGTAGAAAACCCTAAAAATGGAAAGAAAATAATAATTAGGGTAGAAACCCTGAAAAAACCTAGGAAGGAAATAACAATTAGGGTAGAAAACCCTAAAATGGAAAGAAAATAATTAGGGTAGAAAACCCTAAAAATGGAAAGAAAATAATTAGGGTAGAAAACCCTAAAATGGAAAGAAAATAATTAGGGTAGAAAACCCTAAAATGGAAAGAAAATAGCAATTAGGGTAGAAAACCCTAAAAATGGAAATAAAATTACAATTAGGGTAGAAAACCCTAAAATGGAAAGAAAGTAACAATTAGGGTAGAAAATCCTAAAAAATAGAAATAAAATAATAATTAGGGTAGAAAACCCTAAATATGGAAAGAAATAGCAATTAGGATCTTGCCATGCTTAGAAGATAGCATACTAGATCATGCCATATAGGCTCTTGCCTTATTTGCAATACATGCCATATTTGAAAGATTTTTAAACAATCTTACTGTATGTGAATTTCTTGTCATAAATGTTTTATGTGCCATATTTAGATAGAATATTCTATTTTTTGGCAATAACTTATTTTATGCAACACCCTAGTCAAACTGCCATATATGCACACTTCTAGAAGACAATCTAGGCGTGGGGACGTGCATTTAGGCACCCACATTCTTGGGAAGGGCATAATGGGAATAATAAAAATCTTAATGAAGAAAGAGAATTCTTTGCCAAACCTTCCAAAATTAGAATTCAGAATGAAAAGGGTAATTTAGGATGATTTGCCCCTACCAGGCAAACCCTAAACCTAGAATAGGTTCTAAACCCTAAACCTAGAATAGGTTCTCAATCATTAACCTAGAACAGGTTATCCATCCCGAACTACAAGGGGTTCTGAAACCTAGGGCCAAACCCTAGGATACGTAGGCTATTTGGGAGAAACCCAAATTACGGATCCACCTAGGCAACCACTAGGACACCGTATCCATTTGGGGGATCCCCTAGGTATTACCATAATTTAGTCCATTCGGACTATCCATAGATCCACTAGGATATCCCCATATTTTAACCCAAATAGGGTTATCCACACTTTAGTCCACTTGGACTATCCATAGATCCACTAGGATATTTATCCACATCTTAGTCCACTTGGACTATCCATAGATCCACTAGGATATTATCCACATTCCAACCCAAATAGGGTTATTCTTAGATCCACTAGGACTATCTATCAGTCCACATGGACTATCCAGATCCTAACCCATAGGATTTCTCAGCCATTCAAGCATAAATTTCAACTTGAACAAAGAACTTAATCATGCACAAGCATAAATCACATCCATAAACTTTAATCACACCTGAACTACGATGGTGAACCTAATTTTCGAATAATTCCGTATACGTAGGCAATCTGGATGGATACAGATTCGGTTCAATGATATCAAACCCCTTGGTTTGGTTTGGCTTAGCAAATAGAGTCTAGCATAGGAAAGGTATAGGAGACCGATTTCGATCGGGCGGTTTGGGTGCCTAACCCCTTCCCATAACCGTAACCTGACACTTACCCAATCTCTGATGGACCAGAATTCCAATCTAAGGGTCATGAGTCAATCAAAGTCTTACCTTGGGGTGAGATTTCACATTTCTAAGGTCCTAGACCTAAATCTAGGTGGCGACTTCAAAAGATTTCCATCTTTGTCCTCACAAAAGCATACTGCAATGCATGTCTGAGATTGGTGTTTCGCATTAGGAAGATGCTTTTGTTTGCAAGAGGTTCCTTAATGAAAAAATTATATTTTTCAGTTATCTAAATTCACGTATACTCAGATTTTATTTTCATCATATATGCAATTTTATATTGATTTTATAGTACAACTGGCCAAAATCTGGAACAGACGTGACTAGTGTACTTGCATGCACTTGTAGAGCAATTTTGACCTCCGCATGGTCTCTGTTAGGATTAGTTTCCTTGAGACAAAATTCTGGCCTTTGAGTCCTCTTTCCTATGATATGTTTTGAGTAAGTTTTGAGTAAATACAGTGACCCATATGCCCATTTTGGCCCAGGCAGAAAAAATTGTCACCTTGCTGCGTGTACCACAATAATGCTTGTGTAAATGGAATCCAGAGATATTTTCTGATCTCTATCTCTTCATGAATAAATTAGACTTATAATTATAGGAGACACCCGTTCTAGTGGAATATTTTTTTGATATCCAGAGAATATAATATGATTATTTCCCCATGACTGGTCTGAACCTGGAACCAGTTTGGTCAAATTTTGAGAGTGATTTTGATTATTAAGGCGGCCTTTTTCGATCTCAACTTCTTCAGAGGAGTTGTAGATCTCTGAAAAAACCTTTAATTTGGTATATTCTTTGTCCAATTTGGACTCATAGAACTGGGGCTTTGAGTCAATGCAAAGCAGTACATAAAACATGTATTTGCCAAATGCTCATAAAATGATTGATTTATTATTGCTGCTATCATTTTTATTATTTTGGCATAAAACCATGCATTACATGCTATATTTGATGCTCACTCTCACTGCAATATTTGGATGCTCACTCTCCCATGCTATATTTGGAATGCTCTCACATGCTATGTTTGGATACACTGATATATTCGGAATGCTCACACGTGCTCTGCTTGGTTAACACACTCACATGCTATATTTGGAATCCTCTCACATATTATGTTTTGATACATTGCTATGTTGGATTGTTTACATTGCTACATTTGAGCACATTGCTATGTTTGGACTGTTTTCACTACTATATTTATACATACTGCTATATTTAATCTGCTTGCCATTGTCATGTTTGGAGTGAGATAAATTGGAAAGAACAATAATTAGGGTAGGAAATCCCTAAAATTAAAAAGAATAAAACAATTAGGGAAAATGGAACCCTAGAAAGGAAACAGCAGACAGGGCAAGATAAACCCTAGAATAGAAAGAACAATTAGGGCAAGATAAACCCTAAAAATGAAAAAAAAAACAAAGTAGATAGGGAAACATAAACCTTAGAATGGAAAGAACAAAGCAGATAGAGAAACATAAACCCTAGAATGGAAAGCACAAACCTATTAGGGATAGGCAACCCTGGCAAACCTAATAGGGATAGGCAACCCTGGAAACAATAGGGGTCGGATACCCTAGAAAACCTAAAGAATTGAACAAAAGGGCAGGATACCCTAGAAAACCTGAACAGTTGAACAAAAGGGGCAGGATACACAAGAAAACCTGAATCATTTGGATCTACATCATACCTAATTTCTAAAGCACACCCTAGAATAAGTAGGCAATTTGGGGGGCTCCCAAACACGGTACAAAACCACCCATAAACCATCCATCCAAGAATAAACCTTAACTTGAACAAAGAATTTAATTGAAGCACATGCATAAACCACGTCCATAATCTTTAATCATAAAAACCATTTTGAACTAACTTTTTTGACTTGATTTCTAGGATTGGGATACATAGGTAGTTTGAGATGGGCATCTCAGATTCAATCCAAGACTGAACCATCATTTGGTTTGATTTACTGTATAGTACTGTATAGTATTGCTTGTTTATTTGCTTCAAGACATGTTTGGCTGACCCTAGGTTAGCAGAATGTAGCAACTTCGTTTAAGACATCCCCATTAAATCTTAGTCATTCAGTTGACCAAGCACTGTCATAATTATAGTCTAAGGAAAGTATAGGAATTTGGGTGCCTAACACCTTCCCATAATCGTACCTTGAATATTTACCCGATCTCTTGCAAATCAAAGAACTAATACATTGGGTCATGAGTCAATAGAAATCTTACCTTAGGGTGAGATTATATTTTTAGAGGTCCTAGACCTTAATCTAGGTGGCGACTCCAAACATACATTTGATTACCCAAGGAGGATCATCTCCTATTGTCCTCGTAGTAGTAGCATATCCGTTGGCTCTTCCTCCCTTCCTTGCTGGTGTTCATGATGTGTTTCATGTGTTGATGCTGAAGAAGTACATCACTAATCCAGCACACATCCTGAGCACGAAACCACCATCTATTGATATAAGCCTGAGTTATTAAGTCAAACCGCTAGAAATCCTGGATAGGAAGGTTCATCATCTTAGAAATCAATCCATTGCATATATCAAGGTACAATAGAAGAACCATCCTGAGCATGAAGCATCGCGGGAGAAGGAAGATGATATACATAAGAAGTACCCTTACTTATTCAAGGAACAAGGTAAGACAATTTTGGGGACGAAATTCAATTAAGTGGGAGGGGGATTGTAAGACCCACATCTAAAATTACAGGCTAATTTGGATTTTTCTACGTAACAGGTCTTCCAGCTAATACAACTTAAGCACCTGTATCAGTATAGATGCATATTGATCATTAGGTAAGATCTAAATTAAGTTTGTTTCATGTTTGAACTAGTAATTCTAGGATAGAAGGTCAAGCCAACCTTCATGTGGCCAATTTTAACCGGATTCACATCGTCTCCTCCCAATGGTTTTGGGAGGACACGGCAACCTAGGATGGACGCCATGTGGTTCTCGGGTGAATTAGAGACCCATGTCAGAGCCGACACCCCCTGTCGGCTCATCTTGTTAGCTGGGTATAGGCTCTGACGTGGGTCTTGGATTCATCGAGAGCCACGTGGCGACCATCCGATGCAGGTTTCCGCTGTCCTCCCAGAACCACTGGGAGGAGAGGATGCTGATCCATCTTAACCAATTAGGGCAATGCGGTTGACCACTGTAGTCAATGAAATGAGCCCCGTCGATCGCTTGACTATGATTGACCGGTTGATCACAAAACTGGGCCGATTTATGGTTACTCGTGTAGACTTAGTTCCAACCGATGTCTAGTCATCCCTAGTTGTCCCAAATCACATCGGCTAACTCTAAACATATTGGTGTGCCAATTGGCTACACTAAAGCCCTTATGAACACTTACACACTAGAACTATGACTCTCAAGGTAGGGGTTGTACTCCAACTCCAATTCTTGATCTCTTCCCTAATTTTAATTGCATAAACCCTAATGTGTGAGAACTTTCACAAGATTTGATGTAAGTTTTGGTGAGAGAGACTTGAGGGAAGGCTGAAGAAAGAAGAAGAAGGAAGAACCACCATTAAAGGTCCTCCATCAAGCATCTTGCTAAAAAATCAACAATACGACAACCTATCACTATTCTAATGTTTATAACGACCCTTTGTGTATTGGCATAGGCTTATATAAAAGTCTGATCGTGGGCACAGTTTCTCTTTTGCAGCTGGAGCAAGGAGCTAGACATGGGTTGGAATCCTTCCTCTAGTGTTTCTGGATGAGACCTACAGATGAGTCTGTTCTATGTGCTTTTCCATGATGGATTGGGCATGTAACTAGTAAAGTGGTTGAGGCAAAGAATAAGATGGTAAGATGAAGCCTGTGATGGGGGAATGCTAGTAAGTGCCAGGGCGTAGTCCTTAGGTCGTTATCTTCACTATGTCAGAAATGTTTCATAGGAGGTGTGGCCAAATATGTTTCATTTACTTCACCCATGCTTGAGTATTCATTACCAGTATTTAGGTGTGATACGACTTACGCATGCTAGTTCATAAACTAGAACCTTAATAATCTATTCATGCATTTGTGTGCTTGTGTGTGCTGATTTTCTCACTGAGCGTGTAGTTTTTTCACCTCATTGTATGTACACATTTTTAGATTGTTTTGTAGGTAATAATACTGTTGATTTATCTGAAGAAAAAATGTCTGAAGATGATTCGCATGACTCTACATGGGAACGTGATGATTATCTTTATGGACCAAGGACAAGGTTTTTCTTGATGTAGAGATGTAAAGACGTCTCTATCTTAAGAGACGGGATTTTATTTAGACTTTTGCTTAGGTTATTATATTTTGTCTTTAGGCGTTGTTTTGACCTGTGATAGTTAATGAGTTTGAATATTGAACTACTTGGCATTATTTATTTTATATCTTAGTTTACAGATACATAAATCTCTATGATGTAATTATAACATCTAGACATGGCTTCAAGTTAATATATTGATTCTACTATTTACTTGGTATTCTTTAATTTTGCACCTTTGTTATATATGTTCTCTTTGGCTGTGAGTGTAAGTACTGTGAAGGGATCTTGGTATGGAAAACTTACACTACGACAAATCTATGGTCATACCAAAACATAGTAATTTTGGGGTGTGGCAGTTTACATTCCAATCCTTGGAGGATCATGATGAGGGCTGCGTCTACAACGATTGCATCCATGGGACTTGATGTTGTGCACCCTCTCTCCCTTGAGATTAGTTTGTAGATAGATTGTAGTCTATCTATGATTATTTTGGAATTCATGTCTATTCATTTTGGTATACTTATATATGGGATACACTTTGGATATGTTTTGAAAACATTTGATGGTCCATTAGATAACAACAATTTTATTTATGTTATTAATACAATTTGAATGGCATCTAATTACTTATGAGATTTATGCTTTTGCTACTACTATTACTGATTCTTTACTTGATTCATTTGGATAATGCATATGTAGACTGTTGTGTGGTGGTTGGTAGAACACAGCAGACATGTGATCCTGGATAGTTCGAGTCACCATTCGGGCGACCCCAGTGTCATGCCCTTATCTAGAAATAGATCGTGACAACATTGATATCAGAGCACAACTGCCTAATTTACCAAACTACTACCGCCTGCATATGCATTTCCATAAGTCCAGTAACTTATGCCTAAAGGTTAATTAAAAACCTTATGTGAACCAACAAGTCAGTAAGCTGGGAAAACACTAGTTAGAGGTGCAGCTAACTACAATAATTAACAAAAAGATAGTAACTTATGTGAAAATAAAGAATGTTTCATTAATAATAATTTTTTAGCACAAAAATACGAGTACAGTCCACAACCAGAACCCAAGAAGTATGTGTATATCAATAGCTATGCTACAAAATGGGGGTTCAGTCCACAATCAGGATAGTTACCCTAGATATACATAAGAAACAAGAAGAGGCTCAGTATAGCTTAAGTACATGGGCAGAAAGCAAAAAATAAATAAATAAATAAAGGAAACTATTGCTCTACCCCCATCCGCTCTTGCTCTGCCCCCATCCGCTCCTGCTTCGCTCACATGCACTCTATCTCAATCACCATCGTGGCATGTTGAGTCATGATAGTCTATTACCCAGCCTGTAGTGCATCCAACTGTCGCTGCATCAAGGTCAACATGTCGTGCACCAACCCCAGAGTGCAACTAGCCCTAGGAGCTGATGGAGCCTCCTATCCCTCAGGACCATCGTCTCTACTATCGCTCTCGCTATCAGTAGCTGAGCTTAGACCAGCACCACCCTTAGCTATTTACATGCTGCGGCCAGCTCCAACCACTGCTGCCCGTCTGTTATGACGTGTACCCCATACTAGTTTCTAGCATGCCTCTAACTCCCTCATCAGTCCTAACCGTCTCGTGGAGCTTCATCCAAACAATAGAGTCCCACCTGAAGTCTGACGACTCTGGGCCATTCTTGATGGCCTCTTCGTCAAGGTTAACACCTGTATCCAAAAATACTCGAGTCAGTAGTCGCCCAAATGGAAGCTTGCCGGTACATGTGTGTTCGGTCATGAATAGGATGTTCCTCAGAATAGGGTAAAGCAAGCACAACGTCTGCTTTACAAAGATCCAATAAGTAGCATACACTACAAACATGTCACAGCCCATTCTGAGAATCGGGCGTGATATCTAGGTCAACTCACGAGACAACCCGAATACTTCCAATGATCGACAACCACAGTGATCTACCATACAAACCCCACAGTCTACTCAAGCAATAACCATAACATTAAAGAGATCAAGTAATAATAGCGGAAGCATTCATAAATGACAGACGCAACTATAATGATATCATAACCATAAATAAGATTGTTATGAATTACATATCACTGTTATCCACAAAATAATATTGTATCCTTTATACATATAGCCAAATCAAAAAGGAATAAAACTATAACCAGTATTTTGATAGATCTCGTCATCTATCAACAAAAGAAACAGAGTGGGAGAGGAAGAAAGAGTAAGGGGAGGGCTACGTCATGCGTAGGTGCAATAGCTGCTAGTGCAACCCTCACCGTGCTCTCCACCGACATCCTCAACCCCAACGACGTCCCTCGTCAATGGTGATTCGAGAAAATCAGCTATAGAGTAATCACCTACATCAGATCTGGAAAAAAAAGTATCGATACAAGGGTGAGCTCCCATCCCAGCTCAATGAGAAATTAGGTATCACATGCATGAATCAGATGTAATTTATTATTATAAGTCCCTAGGCTAATATTTCTACTTGGTATCCTATTGAGATTCAATCAGTGCTTTTGGTCCTGCCTACGGTCCCCCAGCCTTCAACTCTTATATACCGGACAAGGTAGAAGCAGAATACACGTTCTCGGACTGCTAAAGGACTTCCACGAGCAAACCTCCTTAAAGGGTCCCGGACACTTTTAGGCTCATCCCCTCCCACCATAGACCCCATCTAACATCGAAGACCCCAGCCTGATTGACTCTCACATCAGGTCCCAGACCGAGGGAGTGTGAGTCTATACTAGTACTTAAACCCCTACTGGCAAGGATGTAAAAATAGGAAAATGACACCACTTATGTCTATCTTGTGCATAGAAGTAAATAGAGCTGCAACCTTAGCAGAGATCCCTGGCACCACTCAACAGACCACCGTGGCCCCACTAGAGTGCTAGAAAATCCAATATGGTTCATGTGTACGTGCTCCCATACGCCACATGAACCATCATACATGAGTGAACAAGTGCATGAATATAAGAAAGGGTATACCCTGCGGAGATCCCTGGCACCACTCCAATGGACCACAGTGCCCCTACTAAGATAATAGCATCATAAACATGGTCTGTGTGTCATGCTCCTACATGCTACACGAATCATCATACCTAACCAACATACAATCCACAAACATAATTGTTATAATGCAAATGCATGCTCAGATATAAACAATTATTGGATGACATATTATAAAGCATAAACATAGACATGTTAAATATACCCCAATTACTACGGATCTGATCCCTCACCTGATTATACTACAAGTGCAGCTGAACCTCAAAGCAGACAGAAGCCTTCTTCTCTACCCACGTCAGTTTACCTATTTAAGTAGATAAATTCATTAGGTTGGTTGTATAGCTTTTAACCAGTTTGGACAAGTCTTATAAGTCCATACAAGGGTCCTGAGATAAGCCATGAACCCAACGGTTGGTCCCTAATGGTCCTAACTAAGCATAATGGCCAACAAAGCCAGAAGTGGATGGTTCATCCAGGAGGTATATCATCCTAAATTACCCTCCGGCTACCACTTATAGAATTTTATTATAACCTGAACTGGAGGGTAGAATCAGGTGGTCATTCAACCAGCCTACAATCTGGATGTATACCCTATCATAACAGGGGGCTTCCAGAGAGTTATCTGGAGGCTCCATCAGGTGGTGTTCCATCCAGCACTGCCTCTGACTAATACTTAAGCCTAACCAGACCCCATAGGTGGTCCCCCAAAGCGTCGCACCTCTAAATGGGTTGTCTCCAATTAGGGCCTCCTGTTTATACTTATACCATTTCTCTACCAAGGCATTAGCCTTGGCGGAGGGAAGGCCTCACATTATCCGGAGGCAGGGCTATGATGAAACCTCTAGTTGAGTCATCCGGTTCGAGCCCAAAAACCTAGCTGAACTAAGGACGATGGCCATTTCTTAGGGAGCATTGACTCCCACTACTCCTATACTTCAATTAGTTGGCGGGAAACCTTTTCCTACCCTTTGTACACTAATTGGGGGCCATCAATGTCCATTTAAACCTCCATTAATGGAGGTTGGTAGATAACCTAAGTTTCTAGGTTTTGGTTGGTCTCCATTAATGGTGGAGTAACCACTAAGGTCTTATGCGTTCAACCATTCAAAGAGAAATGGGGAAGGAGACTAGTGGACTTTACCTCCAAGGAGAGCTAGGGTTTGGAGCTTTGAGTTCTAACTCTTTTTTTTAACCACTCTCACACACACACACTCGTCCAAGAAGAGAAATAAAGAATTTGGGCTCCGTATTTATAGAATCCTAAGGAGAGAGAGAGTGACTCTCGAGCTTGAACCAGGTGCTGACAATCGGGTGGTGTATCATCAGACAAAGCCACTGGTTAGGCCAAAATATGGCCCCTTGATAAGCCAATTGGCCCCGATGCTTTGGGATGCACAATGGGGCCACCTAGGGTCCACCATAACACCTAACGTTACTAGGTTGAATAGTGACTTACCTAGGATCAGATGCGTCCATTGGGTCCGAGCTGGGTACTCCATCTGTTAGTGTGGAAAGACCTAGCATAGGAGGAATCTGGGTCTTACAAAACACATTTAGTTCCTCTCACTGACCTGTCCTGGGAGGGATGTTGTATTGAGTGATCCTACTAGTGACTTAGGGAATGGGATGGAAGTTTGACTCCATGTTCCCTTCCACCCCATTTTTCTCGGGCGGAGAAGGGTGTTCCAAACTGCAACGTACTTTGCCTTTGGAATGTCTCCCTCTTCCTATGGTTCCTTAAACAGTTGTTCACCTTTATTGGATACCCCAAAAATCTAAGCCAGTTGGGTGACATCAGCCTAATGTCTACATCCTTTACCTTGTTAGTGAAACATAGAAGACCATCATCTCTGTCGTCAACCCAAAGGTTGCAGAAAAATCGGCGTACCACGTTGGGCAACACATCTTCTATATATGGAGGGGGTTCCCCAAATCAATCTTTTTAAAAGTTTGTGATTCCCAGGTTGACACTAAAAGGGGGGGTGAATCAGTGGCCACTAAAATTCCTTTCCACTATTCAGATGTGGCCTGATGCTATGCAAGTGGCTGCCAAGAGCTAATGATCACTTTGTGCTGTGCTGCCTTGAGCTGACTACTTGAGATTCTCACATACAATCTGTCAAACACATTCCGTGCACACACCAACCACACACCCACAGGTATCCATACCAGGGGCTTGGCCGGTCAAGTGTGTACACCCAGACCTGCAGCACACAGACTTCTAATGCACACACAATAACATCCACATGACACACGATATAACGTGGTTCACCAATCACACATTGTGATGGCTACTCCACGGGGCAATACCCTAACCAGGGTTTTGTATATACCCAATACACAACAGAATACTATGGTTGCACCCATAACCCTGATGCTACAACATCACCCGCATTCACAGCCACAACTGTATCCTAGGCACCAACCCAATTCCAGTCAAGCACCCACTTGATAGGCTACACAATAGTTATATCAAATATTCATACAAACCCTTCCCATATAGCACTAATACAAGAAATAGGATTTGCGTGCGAGTATACCTTCCGGTTGTTGCTCACTCCGGATGCAAACCTCTCTATGCAAACATCTCGGCCTCCTCTTGGGCTCTACAGCTCATTCTTCAACACACCAACTCCATAGGATGCTCACAACTGGTCCTCACATTCTCTTCAAGCTTCAACGAAGCTTTCATGGCCTCACACTGCCAGTAGGAGTCTCTCTCTCTCTTGGAGAAGCTTCAATGGAGGGTTCTCACAAAAATCGCCATTAGAGGCTTCTGTTTTGAGCTCAAACTGCTGCCAAAGTGTTCTTCTTGAAAAAACCTTCAGTTTGACATATTATGGGCCTCAATCCGACATCGGACGGCCGAGATATCATCAAAAGAAGATCAGTGAATGAGATTATTCCAAATGGAATCTTTCTCCATGATTCCGTGCGCCGCGACGCACACAATCATCGCCGCATCTGACCCACCGTACACCGTTGTCGTCCATTGATTGGCGGAGACGGAAT
>JAMYWD010000911.1:0-12000 GCA_028583415.1 Protea cynaroides | reverse complement strand
CGGGGTTAGTCCTACATTTCTCAATATCTTCTTGTATTGTTCTCAGATAAGGATCTGCTTTGATAGCTGTCTTCACTTCATCCACTATATCCGGTATAATCTTCAATGCCACGAACATATTTGAAAACCGATGAATAAACCCTTGGTTAGCTGATTCATCCGTTGTATCTATCACATACTGCTCGTTGCCGTAATTGAATACTATTCCATTGGTACACATTGCTGCCGTCGTGCTAACTTCTCCTTGAGATTTAATCACTGCTTTTCTGCTTAATGCATCCGCTACTACGTTCGCTTTTCTCGGATGATACTGGATATCACAATCATAGTATTTTAATAGTTCCAGCCATCTTCTTTGTCTCATATTCAACTCCTTCTGATTAAATAAATAAGTAAGACTTTTATGGTCCGACTTAATCTGAAACTTTTCTCCGTATAGGTAATGTCTCCATATCTTGACAACATGTACTACTGCCGCTAACTCCAAATCATGAGTGGGATAATTTTTCTCATGTATCTTTAACTGTCTTGAAGCATAAGCAATCACTTGCTCTCCTTGCATGAGCACACATCCTAATCCCAATCCCGATGCATCAGTGTATAAAGTAAATGTCTATCCTGGAACAGGAATGGTCAAAATCGGGGCGGATATCAATCTGGCCTTCAATGTCTGGAAGCTCTTCTCACATTTATCCGTCCACACAAACTTTTCACCTTTCTTGGTCAAACTGGTGAGAGGTACGGCAATCCGAGAATAGTCTTCTACGAATCTCCGATAATAACCAGCTAGACCCAGAAAACTTCTAATTTCTGAAACGCTCTTTGGTGCTTCCCACTTCACAATAGCCTCAATTTTGCTGGGGTCCACTTTGATTCCTTCGACGGATACTACATGGCCTAGGAATGCGACTTCACTTAGCCAAAACTCGCACTTTGAAAATTTGGCATATAGCTTCTCTTTCCTTAACCGCTGTGGGGCTGTGTTTAGGTTCTTGATATGGGTTTCCTTGTCCTTGGAGTCTACCAATATGTCATCAATAAATACTATAACCGACGTGTCTAGCATATCGTGGAAAACTCGGTTCATAAGTTCCATGAACGTTGCCGGGGCATTAGTTAATCCGAAAGACATCACCAAAAATTCATAATGTCCATATCTGGTCCTGAATGCTGTCTTTGGAATGTCCCCTTCCTTAATCTTCAGCTAGTGGTAGCCTGATCGAAGATCAATTTTAGAAAATACTCTTGCTCCTTGTAACTGATCGAACAAGTCATCGATCCGAGGTAGTGGGTATCGATTCTTGATTGTCAGTTTGTTCAACTCCCGATAGTCGATACATAATCGAACGCTACCGTCCTTCTTCTTTACGAACAACACCGGTGCCCCCCATGGAGATATACTGGGTTGAATATAACCCTTGTCTAGCAGTTCTTGTAATTGCACTTTTAATTCCTTCAGTTCAGTAGGAGCCATTCTATAAGGTGCCTTTGATACTGGTGCGGCTCCAGGTATCAGGTCTATTACAAACTCTGTGGCACGGTCGGGTGGTAATCCGGGTAGTTCCTCCAGAAATACGTCAGGATAATCTCGCACGACGTCAATGTCTTCCATTCGTGGTGCTTCCTTGGTTAGGTCGACCACTGATACTAGGTACCCGACTGCTTCCTTCTCAAGGCACTTCTTAGCCTTTACTGTTGAAAGTATGAGCTTGCGTCTCCGGGGAAGTTTGGTTCCCAAGAAACTGAATTCTGCCCCTTCTTTGTCTTTGAATGTTAGCTTCTTCTCGGCGCATAACAGATTTGCAGAATGCCGGGCTAACCAATCCATTCCTAAGATGACATCGAAGTCTGCCATCTTAAGTCGTATCAATGTTGCATCTAAAATCTGTACCCCAATGAGAACTGGACATGGTCCATAACCTTTTTCTAATTCCACTTCTAACCCCATCGGTGACCGTACAAGTAATTTGTAGTCTAATGTTTTGATGGGTAATTTTGTCTTCTTTCCAAATGACACAGATATAAATGAATGAGTAGCTCCGGAATCGAAGAGTACTTTGGCGGGTATGCCATTTATAGGTACAATACCTGTGATTCATCTTTACTTAGTCTACATGCTCATTCAATGTATTTATAACTTTAAGAGTTTCAGTCATACCTGTGACCACATCGGGTGATGCGGCCGCATCCTCGGACATAACAGCATATACACGTCCCTGATGGAATTGTTTCTTGGGCTTAGGGCATTCCCTTGCCATATGTTTTGGCTGGTTGCAGTTAAAACACTTCGGGGCTTCAGAATTTGGCTTTGGCTGAGGTTGAGCTGCGGGGGTAGTCTTGGTTGCAGCATTAAAATTCTGAGGACAGAAGGGCTTATACGTCCTATTATTGCTTCCGTTGTAGGAGTTTCCGGCTGGCCTTTTGATGCCTTTGTTCGAAGTAAAATAACTCTCCTTCTGGCTCGATTCAATCACTCGAGCGATCTGGACAACTTCATTATAAATTTTCTTCTCTAAGCCCAGAACATTTTCTCTGATGCTTCCTCTTAGTCCCGTGACAAACCTACGGGTTTTGGTTTCTTCTTCTTGCATACTCAGTGGTGCGAAGAAAAACAGCTCTTCATAACGCTGTTGGTACGCATCCACTGACATCTGTCCCTGATAAAGACTCAAGAACTCCTTCTCCATCGAATCTCTGAAGCTTCGTGGAAAATATTTCTCGAAGAATGCTTCTTTATATATAGCCCATGTCAGTAGGGCGTGCTTGGTCCGTAAGTATGTCTTCGTGGATTTCCACCAATGATGTGCGTCGCCCTTGAGCATGAAGGTGGCACATAGCACTTTCTCCTCCTCTGTAATAGTCATCATGAGGAAGTTTCTCTCCATCTCGTCTATCCAGTGGGCTGGCCATAATGGATCAGACGGCTTGCCGTTGAATTCTCTGGGTTTCATCTTCAAAAATCTCTCCACTAGTCGGGAGTGGTCCAGCTGATTCTGGGGGTTTGCCCCGAACATATAGGGTGGATACTTGGTGATTCCCTTGAGCTGCTTCGAGCCTGCACCGGAATCCGTGCGGTCGGTTCTTGAGGTGTCCGAGGAGCTGGGTGGTTACCCACCGGTGCTGCACCGGCTTGTCCCGTGTGCATGGGTGCAGCCTCGAGTGGCTTGAAACATTATTCCCATGGCAACCTTGCATCCGAGCTGCGCGTGTTGCATTTGTTGCCGCAGCTTTGTGCCGATTCATCACCACTGTTGCTAGCTCTGGTGGTGGAGGTGGCAAGTTTGTAGGGTTTACCGGTTCTGGATTTCCCGGTACATGGTTATTCTCTTGACTAGTCTCCTCCACGGGTGGTGGTGGTGGGACTGTGTTTCTGGTCTGTCGGGTCACTCTACGTCCAGACATATTTCCTTATGAGATGGGTGGTGCCTAAAATCATCAAAATCAGTGAGAAATCATTTATACTTCATGTAGGCACGGTAACCGATATAAAATTCAAAATCCTCAATTCATTCTGTAAAAAATACTATCTTTTCTATGTAGGGTCGATGGTGAGGGTCGATGGTATGTCCGACCCTTGGTATCCGACCCTGGGAATGACCTGTTCTTCCCGAGAGCTGAGGGTCGATGGGTATCCGACCCTCAGTCCGACCCTCGATTTTCTGTCAGATTCCCGAGAGCTGAGGGTCGATGGGAGGGTCGATCCGAGGGTCGATGGTGTCAGTCGAATTGTCCGACCCTCGGACCAAAAATAAGATTTTTAAGATCCGATTCTGGGTCATTTCTCACTATTCCTCCTCCCTTTCGACTCGTCTCTACTCTCTGAGTTGCTACAGTGCCACTCTACTGTTTTTGGTCGGTTTAACTCCGGGTTTCAACGTCCACGTCATCCCTACAGGTATGTCTTCCCATTTTTACCTGTTTTTAGGTTTTCTTTTCTAGGTTTCTGCCCGTTTAACTCATATTTTTCAAATTAAACTTTTTCCAACCTTAAAAATTCGATTTTTATTGGGGGCTTTTGTTATTGGTGTCTCGAGGAACGAAAGCCCTCAAAATTTTTTGAGTTTCATCGGTTGGTTATCGAGAAACTTGAAATTTTCTCTTTTTGCCCTAATTTGTCGACATTTTTGATTTTTCTTGAATTTCTTCAAATTGGACATCGTCAGTTAAAATTTCCTACTGCATGTGGGTTGTAGGATATGTTTTCCCCTACGTAAGTTCTCATACCCACTGGTATGGTGAGAATTTGAGGTTTTCTGGCCAACTTACGTCATTATTAAATAAATTTTGGATTTTTATCCTACTAACTCCTTGTTTCTTTTCTCTTTCTTATTTTGCAGATACTATGCCCCTACCAAAGTACCCTGGGTGCGTGATCCGCTTCGCTTCCGTTCGAATGAAGCCGAGGCACAGTATGCTGACTATGCCCGTAAGAAGGTTGAAGGGGGTCGCATGGTGAACTTGGCTGAGCTAGCCTTGTTCAATGTAGAGGGAGATTTTGGTGATATGGGGTGGCTCCCTGTCATCACATACGACGCGTGCACCTATCCAGACTTGGTACGCCAGTTCTATTGTAATCTCCAGGTGGTGGGGAATTACAATGATGTTGAGCACGGTCAGGAGTTGCGCATCACCAGTTACGTCAAGGGGGTGCACATCTCCTTTGATTATCGGCAGTTGGCCGATCTGTTGGGCATTCCCTATGATGGCCCTATGGTGTACTGTGCGCCGGGAGAGCCACAATTTGTTGAGATGGAGATGAGAGCAGAGATCGACAACCAGTTGCTCCGTCCCGATAGATGGCAGATGAGAGCTTGCTACTTGCGTCCAGCTCCACGGGTCTTCTGCAAGATTATTCAGCACAATCTGATCCCGCAGAGTGGGCACTATGAGAGGGTATCTCAGCTGACACAGTTCTTGATCTATAGTATATGCACTCGACAGCCGGTCTGCCTTCCATACATCATCATGTAGACGATGATTAGTGCTACATTGTCCGGTCATAGGGGTAATCTACCCTATGGACGCATGATTACAGTGCTACCGACCTGTCTGGGGGTGGATCTGGTAGATGAGAAGATCCAGGAAAAGACCTTCTCATCGCCTCTAGATTGGGAGGCTATCTGCAAGATGGGACTGCGAGATGCTGAGGTTAGTGATGAGGAGAGGAACATGATGGTGTGCCCTCACACTCGGGTCGAGATGGCTGATGCTGAGGCTGCTGCTGCTGCTAGAGCTCATGGGGATCCGGTCGACGATGACGATCGTATGTATATGGACGTCGACTCGATACCACCGCCATCACCCACACATGGGGCTGGAGTTGGTACATCTTCTGCGGCGGCTCCTGCACCTGAGGCTGGTCCTTCCCATTCGGCTGATCCTTCACTTCCACCTTTAGCCCTGATGGAGATGCTACAGGAGATTAGGGATGCTCATCACAGATCTGGTCTGAGGATGGATGAGCTGTTGGCTGCTCAGCACGCAACAGATGCGCGGATGGGAGAGCTCCTAGAGGTGCAGCGTGCGACTGATCAGAGGATAGCCGGTCTCACAGCTAGTCTCCAGACGACCCAGACCCAGGTGGCCTGGTTGACTAGGGTCTATGCTGAGGACTACGACAGAGATCGTGAGGCCCCGCATCCTCCTTCGCCTCCAGCTTCTTGATTTGTACTTTATTTTTCTTGTACTACAGAGTAACTGTCCGGGTTGTGGACTGTACTCTGCTTTCGTTATATATATATGTTTTGTTTCGCTCTCATTGTTATGTAAACTTGTTTCTCTTTTTAATAGATGCATTATTCTCTTTTAGATTTTGTCTCAAACATCACTGGTGCTTACAATGTGTTAATATTACTGCTTTTATTTTTTATCCTATCCCAGTTCACAATTGTGTTGAATGTATGCTAGTTCAGCGGACAAGGCCTGAGATGCTCTGATACCAAGTTGTCACACCCCAATTTTGGTCTAACCAGAATGGTGTGATGAACCACTAATAAACCAACGGTTCAACCAGGATCTCAAATAGGCTATCCCCGCGTTATCTGAACCTCCATACATCCATGTCATAATCAGAGTAAATACACAATAGCGGAAGTCTTATAATAAAATCAACTGAGAAACTAAATGATATTAATAATTTAATAGAAAATTATTCTGTATTCAACTGAGACATAAATATTAAATATCAAATACATGTCTGAATAAAATCCAATTAAAGAAACCTATAAAATATCTAATCAAATACACATGAGTTGCACTCGCAAGAGGAGTCGTGTGTATCCACTTCTGCTTCAACTTCCATAGCTGCCACGTTCCCGTATGCAGACGCATTCATGTAGTCTTCGACGGTATAACCTGCATCATCAACTAAAAATATTCGACGTCGAGGGGTGAGCACACAACACGGCTCAGTGAGTAGCCAAAATAATGCAACAATACATATGCATGCAAAAAGTCAATTTATATCTTTGGTCCGGTTTAAAGTTTGCAGTATGCTATAGAAAGGTTGAGGTAGCCAAAGGTCGCATTTATTGACTCCGCCTCTATACACGAGTGTGTGACGTTACCCGAAGATCACGTTTATCGTCAACTCACATGCACCCAATCATGAACATTATATAACAAAGGTTACATTTATTGCTATATAGTGCCATACCAACACGTAAGCCCCTATTGGTGAGGGCTGCAAACTGGGCTCGCAACTAACCAATCCTAATGCCAAATAGTGTATCCAAGGCCTCACCCCAGCATCCCTCAGAATGCCCGTAGAGATAGAGCTAAGGTCCCCCGGTAGAGTCAGAGACTACAAGGACCGAGAACACCTCCCCTGATACTCTACGACATAATAGTTCTGCTAAAGTAATGGAGATACGATGATGCCAATGCACAAGACTTGAGTTAGAGATAGAGCTAAAGTGCTGAGACCCGCCAAATGTTAACGTTTATTGACGTTCTCATCACACCTCCCCTGATACTCGCTCGCATCAAGCACATCAACCACACACATACAAGCACATGCCTATTCCTATCATCATCATCATCATGTTATAAACAATAAAGTAAATATGCATGAACAAGTAATATAAATATTGGATGGCATGCTGTATGCACATTACAAACATATTCGCAAAGAATCAAGCATAGCATAGGACTCAAGAAATAGAAAATAGTTTATTATTAACCAATTTAGTTTGGGGTTAAGGTTCCTCACCTTAGCTTTCTATAAGATACTTTTCCAAGCTTTAATTTCACCTTTACAATGTTATTATATTGCTAGAAGACCTAACAAAATCGATAGAATTTAATTAGAATTTATTTGAAATTAAAAACCATTCTGTCAACTGAGGGTCGATGCTAGGGTCGATGGGTCTATCGACCCTCCCTTCTTTCTGGACTTCCCAAATGCTGAGGGTCGATGGTCAGAAACACCTAGGGTCGGATGGTCATCGACCCTGGGTGCGACCCTCGGTGCACTCTGGTCCAATTTCTACCTTTTAATCCATTCTTCGTGTTTGGGGTCCTATGGTTTGTTCCCACATTCCATTAAACGTTCATTCCATGGTCTGAAACCATGAATCATTCTTCTAGATGGCTTTCATGCATTCTCCTAGGGTTTTCCATGAAAACCTAACCATGGATGGATGGTTTGGGTTTCTCCGAGATCACTCTCTCTCCAATAACTATCCTAAGGTCTGTAGAAACTCATGGAATTAGTATCCATACCTGAGAAGATTAATCTTTCTCTGTAACTCTTCTCCTTTTTGCTAGGTTCCCTTCCTTGCCTCTCTTCTTCCTCTTTTCCTTCTCCTCTCTTTCTCTCAATTCAATTAGGGTTGTGAAAGGAGTGAAAGTGGGTTAGGGACGTCCTTTAAAAAGACTAGGAACATCCTAAATAAGTCCCATTAAGATTTGGAAAGAATCCCAATCGAAAAATATAGAAATTTCCTAATTTCTATATTCGGTAGGAACCGAGGGTCGATGGGAGGGTCGATGATCCCGTCGACCCTAGGGTCTTAAGCTGTCCGACCCTCCCTCCAAAACCGAGGTCTGACTTTCTGTTTTGGGAGGTCCGACCCTGCTTAGCTGGGTATGCGACCCTTCCCCTATTTTAAGTGTTTTTGGGTCGATTTGATACCTGGGATCTCGATCTCCTTCATGCCCATGGTCCATTTGACTCGACCATGATGGGTAAACCTGGTTCAAGGTGGTAAGACCGGGTTAGATTGACACGGGTCTTACAATCACTAAATTCACTATTGTCACCATGTATAATAGGTATGGGAGGAGCAAATTCACCATAGTCAGTATCAATCTCCCCCTGAATTTTGATCCTACTAGGAAAGAAGAGGTGACGTTCAGTAAAAAAGACATCATGAGAAATGTATATTTTTCGAACGGAAGGATCATAGCAGCGGTAACCCTTTTTAACAGAAGAATATCCTAAAAAAATGCACTTGTGGGCCCGAGGATCCAGCTTTCCACCTGCTTGAGAATGAACATAACAAATACACCCAAACACACAAAGGTGGGAAATATCAATGGAGCGACCGTAAAGAACCTCCATAGGGGATTTGGCGTGTAAGGTTTGACTTGGTAGTCGATTAATCAAGTAACAGCTGGTGAGAACAGCATCGGCCTAGTAGGACTTGAGAATATGCCCATGAAAAAGAAGTGATCGTGTTACTTCAAGGATGGTGATTCTTACGCTCAGCAATACCATTCTGTTGAGGGGTACCAACACAGGATGTTTGGTGAATAATACCTAGACCTTTAAGAAATGACTCAAATGAGGTATTGGTATATTCGGTGCCATTAACAGTCCTCAAGTAATTTATGGGAGTACCAAATTGAGTTTGAACCATGCAACAAAATTCCTGAAAAACTTGTAACACTTCACTTTTAGAGCGTAATAAATACAACCAAGTATATCTAGATTTATCATCAACAAAGGTAACAAAGTATCTAAAACCATCTCGAGTGTCAATTGGAGTAGAGCCCCAAACATCAGAATGAATTAATTCAAACAATTCAGTGGAAGTATGATTACGAGTAGGGAAAGGTAATCTATGTTGCTTGGAATAATGACATGTCTCACAAGTACTAGAATCAAGAGACAATGAGGGATTAAGGGAATGGAGGATAGAATCATATGGGTGACCCATTCGCCAATGCCATAGTTGTGAGTCCTTAGATGGATTTTGTTGAACAACCAATGCTGCAGGAGAAAAGTCCAATATGTAAACACCTTAAAGGAACCGACCTTCACCAAACGTCTTCCCGGTGAACCTGTCCTGAAATATGACCTTGTTGGGGAAAAAACATAACAATGCAATATAGGTCTTTAGTAATCTTGCTGATAGATAATAGGTTAGAAGATAGAGAAGGTACAAATAAAACACCAACGGTATTTGAAAAAAGGCTGATTTTTCCAATCCCTTCAATAGGAACTTTGCACCATTAGCCACGGTAATAAACTGCCGATGTTCATTATCATGACAAATATCAGATAAAAATACGATGAGCAACACATATGATCAGTAGCCCCAAATCTATGATAAAATAATCTTTAGTAGAAACAGATAGAGCAAGAGAGGCATTACCAGATGTGAAAGTCACAGAATTTATGGTGGAAGTGGGAGTTCCATGTGGCTGGATAAACTGATGGAGTTGGGCAGCGAGTTGTTCAATCGAGAATTGTAGTGTGGATGAACTAACTTGAGCAGCAAGAGGTGTATCTGATCCTTTATCTTTGGGAGGACGCAAGTGAGGATATAAAGACCAACATCTGTCCTTAGTATGACCATCCCGATTACAGTGATCACAACAGAAAGGTGCATGAGAACTACGTCCTTTTTCTCTCCCTCGAGAGAAAGATCGACCTGTACCACGGGTGTTTCCCTCAATAGCAACATGACCATTGGCTGAGTGAGTAGAATTTTCAATGGATTCATTCATCACAGGTTTGGAGCTCATTACACGATGACGAGTTTCCTCTCGTTGAATAGTCGCACAGATATTAGTAAATGAAGGAAGAGTAGCACTCATAAGAATTTGACGCTTAAGATCTTCATATTCAGGACGAATACTTGCCAACAATTGAAAAATGTGATCCTACACTTCACGTTGAATGTAAGTATCAATTGATTGGGCAGGAGGGCGGTACTGACGTAACTCATCCTACTTTTTCTTTAAGGTACCAAGATGCTCTGTAAATGGTTGATTTGGAGGTTGTTCAACATGAGCAATCTCCTGTTGTAACTCAAAGATTCGAGAGGAGTTATCAACTTGGCCATACATGTCCTTTAAGGAGTCCCAAAGGATCATATTTGTGGTTCCATAGAGTTAAAAATCCATGACATGACCATATTATCATTGGCTTCCCAATCAGGGAATTTAGTATCTGTAGAGGCAGGAGCCTTGATTTGACCATTAACGTAACCAAGCTTGGCACGGCCTCCAAGGGCAACATTTACTGCCCTTGACCATGGCAAGTAATTGTGGCCAGTGAGAAGGATAGAGGTAAGACGAGTATTCATCTCATGAGAACCAGAACTAGCCATGATAAATGATTTAAAAGAATAACAAGAGAAAATAACAACTTATCAGAGTATGCGGGCAGCAGAACCATGACGAGAGCGAACAAAGTGCCCTAAACACCACGATCAGATCTGTATCCGCTCTCATCATGTTAACTTATGCATAAAGGAAAGACGAGAAAATATTTACGTGGTTCGAACTTCTACCACAGAAGTCTACTCCACGGTGAGAATCCCCAAGTTCTTCATACTTCTTGGGGAGGTTTATTATCCTTTAAATAGAGAAAATAATACAAGGGAAACTATCCATAGATAGTAATATAATCCATACAATTTGTACATCAACCAAATCAGCTACTCAACTTTCCTTCTATAAGAGATCTTACCACAATCACCTACCCACCAACCAAATTACCCATCTTGCATCAATCACACCAACCAGCTTTCCTTCAATAGAAGATCTTATCACGATCATGCTCAATCTAGCATGATCATTATCTAGCTAACACAAAGGGACCATGACTTTGAAATCCGGTCCTAAGTTTAATTCCTCTTTACTTTTTGGGCCGCCCATAAGGCTTGATGGTTCTCATGTAAGGGTGTCAAAGTTGAGTCCAGATAAAAAATTGAAACCAATCCTAAATGGCCCAGAATTTTTAAGCCTGACACCTTTGGAATAGTGGTGTTGGAGTTAGACAGGTTTTGGGCTACGCCTGTTAAACCTAACACCAAAATGGCGCAAATCGAAACCGCATTAAAATTCTTATTCTCATGGCTTGACTCACTGACCTAATACATGGAGGTCTATGTGGACCTAGGATTTACATGGTTCATCCAAAGATGGGCCATTGGTTCATTGTTATTAGCCCCCCCCCCCCCCCCAAAAAAAAAAAATGCAATGGAGCTCACATCTATTGTTGTAAATTCGTTGGCCTTTATTTGAGTGTAACTTGGTTTTTATTTTCTTTTAAGGTAGCACAAGCATTGACAAATACAACCTACTTAAAACTTGTAACATGCATCTTTTCATTTTAATTTCTTCAGATGAATTTGAAAGAACTTCTTTTCTTGCTTACCCAACTGAAAATGTGTTAATTTGTCTTTGTTATCTTATGATGTTGCATAACAGGTCTCTTGACCTATTGTTTATTATCGTTACTTAGGCTTAGGGAGAATTTTAGTCCAATTATCAGTTTTTGTTATCATCAAAAGCAAACTAGGATGTGGGTTTTGCCCAATAATATAATCTTTGTGTTGTGTTTATCTTTCATTTTCTTTTTTCCTATAGTTATTTTGTTGCATTGTTAATTCCTATCATGTTGCATTGTAGGTACGTAGTTTGACTTTATAAGAAACAATTTCTGTGGCCTCTAATTTCAGTCACATTTTAGTCTCCAAAACCTATTCCTAGCTTTTGAGAAAAATATCAGATCCGCATCCTTTCCTCCCAACGACTTTGGGAGGA
>JAMYWD010000909.1:0-15000 GCA_028583415.1 Protea cynaroides | reverse complement strand
ATACGAAGAATGGATTAAAAAGTGGAAATTGGACCAGAGTGCACCGAGGGTCGCACCCAGGGTCGATGACCATCCGACCCTAGGTGTTTCTGACCATCGACCCTCAGCATTCGGGAAGTCCAGAAAGAAGGGAGGGTCGATAGACCCATCGACCCTAGCATCGACCCTAGCATCGACCCTCAGTTGACAGAATGGTTTTAAATTCAGAATTTATTCTAATTAAATTCTATTGATTTTGTTATGTCTTCTAGCAATATAATAACATTATAAAGGTGATTCTAAAGCTTAGAAAAGTATCTTGTAGTAAGCTAAGGTGAGGAACCTTAACTCCAAACTAAATTGGTTAATAATAAACTATTTTCTATTTCTTGAGTCCAATGCCATGCTTAATTCTATGCGAATATGTTTGTAATGTGCATACAGCATGCCATCCAATATTTCTATTACTTGTTCATGTATATTTACTTTATCGTTTATAACATGATGATGATGATGATAGGAATAGGCATGTGTTTGTATGTGTGTGGTTGATGTGCTTGATGCGAGCGAGTATCAGGGGAGGTGTGATGAGAACGTCAATAAACGTTAACCTTTGGCGGGTCTCAGCACTTTAGCTCTATCTCTAACTCAAGTCTTGTGCATTGGCATCGTCGTATCGCCATTACTTTAGCAGAACTATTATGTCGTAGAGTATCAGGGGAGGTGGTCTCGGTCCTTGTAGTCTCTGACTCTACCGGGGGGCCTTAGCTCTATCTCTATGGACATTCTGAGGGATGCTAGGGTGAGGCCTTGGATACACTGTTTGACATTAGGATTGGTTAGTTGCGAGCCCAGTTTGCAGCCCTCGCCAACAGGGGCTTACGTGTTGGTATGGCACTATATAGCAATAAACGTAACCTTTGTTATATAATGTTCATGATTGGGTGCATGTGAGTTGACGATAAACGTGATCTTCGGGTAACGTCACACACTCGTGTATAGTGGCGGAGTCAATAAACGTGACCTTTGGCTACCTCAACCTTTCTATAGCATACTGCAAACTTTAAACCAGACCAAAGATATAAATTGATGTGCATGCATATGTATTGTTGCATTATTTTGGCTACTCACTGAGCCGTGATGTGTGCTCACCCCTCGACGTCGAATATTTTTAGTTGATGATGCAGGTTATACCGTTGAAGACTATATGAATGCGTCTGTGTACGGAAACGTGGCAGCCATGGAGGTTGAAGCTAAAGCGGATACACCCGACTCCTCTTGCGGGTGCAACTCGTGTGTATTTGATTAGATATTTTATGGGTTTCTTTGTTGGATTTATTAAGACATGTATTTGGTATTTAAATATTTATGTCTCAGTTGAAAATAGAATAATTTGCTATTAAATTAATGATATCATTTTAGTTCTCAGTTCATGTTATTATAAGACTTCCACTATTGTGTATTTACTCTGATTATGATAATGGATGTGTGTAAGTTTAGATAACGCGGGGATAGCCTATTTGAGATCCTGGTTGAACCGTTGGTTTATTAACGGTTTATCACACCATTCTGAATAGTGTGGAATTGGGGTGTGACAACTTGGTATCAGAGCATCTCAGGCCTTGTCCGCTGAACTAGCATACATTCAACACATGTGAACTGAGATAGGATAAAAATAAAAACAGTAATATTAACACATTGTAAGCACCAGTGATGTTTGAGATAAAATCTAAAAAAGAATAATGCATCTATTAAAAAGAGAAACAAGTTTACATAACGATGAGAGCGAAACAAAACATATATATATATATATATATATATATATATATATATATATATATATATATATATATATATAATAATGAAAGCATCCCCACAACCCGGACAGTTACTCGTAGTACAAGAAAAATATGGTACAATCAAGAAGCTGGAGGTGAAGGAGGAGGCGGTGCCTCATGATCTCGGTCATAGTCCTCGGCATAGACTCTAGTCAACCAGGGCCACCGGGTCCGGGTCGTCGGGAGACTAGGCGCTAGGTCGGCTACCCTCCTATCGGTCGCCCGCTGGACCGATAACAGCTCATCCACCCTCATACGGCGAGCATCTAGCAACTCCTCCATCCTCGGATCAGATCTGCGACCGAGCATCCCCGATCTCCTCGCAGCATCTCCATCATGGCTGAAGGTGGAAGTGAAGGATCAGCCGAATGGGAAGGACCAGCCTCGGGTGCGGGGAGCCGCCGCGAAGATGTACCAACTCCAGCCGCATGTGTGGGTGGTGGCGGTGGTATCGAGTCGACGTCCATATACATACGATCGTCATCGTCGACCGGATCCACATGAGCTCTAGCAGCAGCAGCAGCAACCTTAGCATCAGCTATCTCGACCCGAGTGTGAGGGCGCACCATCGTGTTCCTCTCCTCATCGCTAACCTTAGCATCTGGCAGCCCCATCTTGCAGATAGCCTCCCAATCTAGAGGCGATGAGAAGGTCTTCTCCTGGATCTTCTCATCTACCGAGATCCACCCCCCCAGGCGGTCGGTAGCACTTGTAATCATGCGTCCATAGGGTAGATTTCCCCTATGACCGGACAATGTAACACTAATCATCGTCCGCATGATGATGTAAGGTAAGGCGAACCGGTTGTCGAGTGCATATACTGTAGATCAAGAACCGTGTCAGTCGAGAGACCCTCTCATAGTGCCCACTCTGCGGGATCAGATTATCTTTGGATAATCTTGCGGGAAGACCCGTGGAGCTGGACACAAGTAACAAGCTCTTATCCGCCATCGATCGGGACGGAGCAACCGGTTGTCGATCTCTCCCCTCATCTCCATCTCAACAAAATGTGGCTCTCCCGGCGCGCCAAGACACCATGGGGCCATCATAGGGAATGCCCAACGGATCGGCCAGTTGTCGATAATCAAAGGAAATGTGCACCCCCTTGATGTAACTGGTGATGCGCAACTCCTGACCGTGCTCAACATCATTGTAATTCCCCACCACCTGGAGATTACAATAAAACTGGCGTACCAAGTCTGGACATGTGCATGCATCGTATGTAATGACAGGAAGCCACCCCATGTCACCAAAGGCTCCCTCTACGTTGAACACGGCTAACTCAGCCAAGTTCACCATGCGACCCCCTTCAACCTTCTTATGGGCATAGTCAGCATACTGTGCCTCGGCTTCATTCGAATGGAAGTGAAGCAGATCATGCACCCTGGGTACTTTGGTATGGACCATAGTATCTGCAAAATAAGAAAGAGAAAAGAAACAAGGAGTTAGTAGGATAAAAATCTAAAATTTATTTAATAGTGACGTAAGTTGACCAGAAAACCTCAAATTCTCACCATACAAGTGGGTATGAGAACTTACGTAGGTTAAAACATATCCTACAACCCACATGCAGTAGGAAATTTTAACTGACGATGTCCATTTTGAAGAAATTCAAGAAAAATCGAAAACATCGACAAATTAGGGCAAAAAGAGAAAATTTCAAGTTCCTCGATAACCAACCGATGAAACTCAAAAAATTTTGAGGGCTTTCGTTCCTCGAGACACCAATAACAAAAGCCCCCAATAAAAATCGAATTTTTACGGTTGGAAAAAGTTTAATTTGAAAAATATGAGTTAAACGGGCAAAAACCTAAAAACAGGTAAAAACGGGAAGACATACCTGTAGGGATGACGTGGACGTCGAAACCCAGAGTTAAACCGACCAAAAACAATAGAGTGGCACTGTAGCAACTCAGAGAGTAGAGATGAGTCGAAACGGAGGAGGAATAGTGAGAAATGACCCAGAATCGGATCTTAAAAATCTGATTTTTGGTCCGAGGGTCGGACAATTCGACTGACACCATCGACCCTCAGCTCTCGAGAATCTGATAGAAAACGAGGGTCAGACTGAGGGTCGGATACCCATCGACCCTCCCATCGACCCTCGGCTCTCGGGAAGAACAGGTCATTCCCAGGGTCGGATACCAAGGGTCGGACATACCATCGACCCTACATAGAAAAGACAGTATTTTTCACAGAATGAATTGAGGATTTTGAATTTTATATCGGTTAGCGTGCCTACATGAAGTATAAATGATTTCTCATTGATTTTGATGATTTTCAGGCACCACCCATCTCAGAAGGAAAATATGTCTGGAAGAAGAGTAACCAGACAGAGCCGAAATGCAGTCCCACCACCACCACCAGTGGAGGAGACTAGTCAAAAGAATAACCATGCACCGGAAATCCAGAACCGGTAAACCCTACAAATTTGCCACCTCCACCACCGGAGCTAGCAACTGTGGTTATGAACCTAGCTCAGCAGCTACAACATATGCAACATGTACTGGCCCAGATGCAAGTTGCCATGGGCATTATGTTTCAAACTAACCATGCACACAGGACAAGCCAGTGCGGCATCGGTGGGTAACCACCCAGCCCATCAGACACCTCAACAAATTGCTGCACAGATTCCAGTGCAGGTTCCGAAAGCAACACAGGCTAATTATCAGTGTCCACCCCATATGTTTGGGGCATATCAAACTCAAATGGATCACTCTCGACTGGTCGAGAGGTTTTTGAAGATGAAGCCCGAGGGAATTTAATGGCAAACCGTCGATCCATTATGGCCAGCACACTCGGATAGACGAGATGGAAAGAAATTTTCTGATGATGACTATTACAGAAGAGGAGAAAGTATTGTGTGCCACCTTCATGCTCAAAGGCGACGCACATCATTGGTGGAAATCGACCCGGGCCTATCTATTGACTAAACATGCCCTATTGACTTGGGCTATATATAAAAAAGCTTTCTTTGAGAAATATTTTCCACGGAGCTTCAGAGATTCAATGGAGAAGGAGTTCCTGAGTCTTTACCAGGGACAGATGTCAGTGGATGCGTACCAACAACGTTATGAAGAGCTGTTTTTCTTCGCACCACGGAGTATGCAAGAGGAAGAAACCAAAACCCGTAGGTTTGTCACGGGACTGAGAGGAAGCATAAGAGAACATGTTATGGGCTTAGAAAAGAAGATTTATAATGAAGCTGTCCAGATCGCTCGAGTGATTGAATCGAGCCAGAAAGAGAGTTATTTTACTCAGAACAAAGGCATCAAAAGGCCAGCCGGAAACTCCTACAACGGAGGCAATAACAGGACGTATAAGCCTTTCCGTCCTCAGAATTTTAATGCTGCAACCAAGACTACCCCAGCAGCTCAACCTCTGCCAAAGCCAAATTCTGAAGCCCCGAAGTGTTTTAACTGCAACCAGCCGGGACATATGGCAAGGGAGTGCCCTAAGCCCAAGAAACAATTCCATCGAGGGACGTGTATATCTTTGTTATGTCCGAGGATGCGGCCGCATCACCCGATGTGGTCACAGGTATGACTGAAACTTTTAAAGTTATAAATACATTGAATGAGCATGTAGACTAAGTAAAGATGAATCACAGGTATTGTACCTATAAATGGCGTACCCGCCAGAGTACTCTTCAATTTCGGAGCTACTCATTTATTTATATCTGTGTCATTTGAAAAGAAGACAAAATTACCCATCAAAACATTAGTCTACAAATTACTTGTACGGTCACCGATGGGGTTAGAAGTGGAATTAGAAAAAGGTTATGGACCATGTCCAGTTCTCATTGGTAGACTTCAATGTCATCTTAGGAATGGATTGGTTAGCTCGGCATTCTGCAAATCTGTTATGCGCCGAGAAGAAGCTAACATTCAAAGACAAGGAAGGGGCAGAGTTCAGTTTCTCGGGAACCAAACTTCCCCGGAGATTAAAGCTCATACTTTCAGCCTTAAAGGCTAAGAAGTGCCTTGAGAAGGGAGCAGTCGGGTACCTAGTATCAGTGGTCGACCTAACCAAGGAAGCACCACGAATGGAAGACATTGACGTCGTGCGGGATTACCCTGACGTATTTCGGAGGAACTACCCGGATTACCACTCGACCATGCCACGAGTTTGTAATAGACCTGATACACGGAGCCGCACCGGGATCAAAGGCACCTTATAGAATGGCTCCTACTGGACTCGAAGGAATTAAAAGTGCAATTACAAGAACTGCTGGACAAGGGTTATATTCGACCCAGTATATCTCCATGGAGGGCACCGGTGTTGTTCGTAAAGAAGAAGGATGGTAGCGTTCGATTATGTATCGACTATCGGGAGTTGAACAAATTGACAATCAAGAATCGATATCCACTACCTCGGATCGATGACTTGTTCGATCAGTTACAAGGAGCAAGAGTATTTTCTAAGATCGATCTTCGATCAGGCTACCATCAGCTGAAGATTAAAAAAGGGGATATTTCGCAGACAGCTTTCAGGACCAGATATGGACATTATAAATTTTTGGTGATGTCTTTCGGATTAACTAATGCCCCGGCAACGTTCATGGAACTTATGAACCGAGTTTTCCACGATATGTTGGATACGTCGGTTATAGTATTTATTGATGATATATTGGTATACTCCAAGGACAAGGAAACCCATATCAAGAACCTAAATGCAGCCCTACAGGGGTTAAGGAAAGAGAAGCTATATGCCCAATTTTCAAAATGCGAGTTTTGGCCAAGTGAAGTCGCATTCCTAGGCTATGTAGTATCCGTCGAAGGAATCAAAGTCGACCCTAGCAAAATCGAGGCTATTGTAAAGTGGGAAGCACCAAAGAGCGTTTCAGAAATTAAAAGTTTCCTGGGTCTAGCTGGTTATTATCGGAGATTCGTAGAAGACTATTCTCGGATTGCCGTACCTCTCACCAGTTTGACCAAGAAAGGTGAAAAGTTTGTGTAGACGGATAAATGTGAGAAGAGCTTCCAGACATTGAAGGCCAGATTGATATCCGCCCCGATTTTGACCATTCCCGTTCCAGGACAGACATTTACTTTATACACTGATGCATCGGGATTGGGACTAGGATGTGTGCTTATGCAAGGAGAACAAGTAATTTCTTATGCGTCAAGACAGTTGAAGGTACATGAGAAAAATTATCCCACTCATGATTTGGAGCTAGCGGCAATAGTACATGCTGTCAAGATATGGAGACATTACTTATACGGTGAGAAATTTCAGATTAAGTCGGACCATAAAAGTCTTACTTATTTATTTAATCAGAAGGAGTTGAATATGAGACAAAGAAGATGGCTGGAACTATTGAAAGACTATGATTGTGATATCCAGTATCATCCGGGAAAAGCGAACGTAGTAGCGGATGCATTAAGCAGAAAAGGAGTGATTAAATCTCAAGGAGAAGTTTGCATGACTTCAGCAATGTGTACGAACGGAATAGTATTCAATCACGGCAACGAGCGTATGTGATAGATACGACGGATGAATCAGCCAACCAAGGGTTTATTCACCGGTTTTTGAATATGTTCGCGGCATTGAAGATTATACCGGATATAGTGGACGAAGTGAAGACAGCTATCAAATCAGATCCTTATCTGAGGATAGTACAAGAAGATATTGAGAAAGGTACCCTGAGTTCACCTTGGATGACGAGAAAGTACTGAAATACAAAGGAAGAATATGTGTACCTGAAACAGAAAGTATGGACATTAGACACCGACTGATGAAAGAAGCCCATACCACCATCTATTCGATACATCCTGGAAGTACAAAAATGTATCATGATCTGAAGAAATTATATTGGTGGAGGGGAATGAAAGCAGATGTAGCTAAGTTCGTGTCTCAATGCCTAAATTGTCAGCAAGTAAAGGCTGAGCGACAAAGACCCGCGGGGACTATTTGCGACCATTATCGGAACCAGCATGGAAATGGGACTGCATCACTATGGACTTCGTCACGGGACTACCATTGGCTCCTCGAGTAGTTGACGCAGTTTGGGTGATTGTAGATCGTCTGACTAAAATAGCTCGCTTCATACCGATACGACCTCAGTATACACTGAAAAGGTTAGCGGGCTGTATGTGGATAATATTGTTCGGTTACACGGTGTACCGAAAGTATTGTGTCCGATAGAGATCCACGATTTACTTCCAAATTTTGGGAAGGACTGCAAAAGGCTATGGGTATAAAATTGAAGTTCGATCGCATTCCACCCACAGACAGATGGACAGTCAGAGCGTACAATTCAGATTCTAGAAGATATGCTATGAGCATGTGTAATTGATTTCAAGGGATCATGGGATGAAAAGTTACCATTGATCGAGTTCGCTTACAATAACAGCTATCAGGCTACTATACAGATGTCACCTTATGAAGCACTGTATGGCAGGAAGTGTCGAACTCCCTTGTTTTGGAATAAAGTTGGAGAACGTAGTATTGTTGGACCGAAATTTATTGAAGAGACTTGTCGAATGGTCGACATTATCAAGGAAAGGGTAAGAACAGCTCAGAACCGTCAGAAGCAATATGCAGACACTTTCGACGAAGAGATCTAGAGTTCGCCGTAGGTGATAAAGTATTCCCGAAGGTATCACCTATGCGAGGATTGAAGAGGTTCGGACAGAAAGGAAAACTAAGTCCAAGATATGTCGGGCCATATGAAATTCTAGCTAAGTGTAGAAAAGTGGCTTATCAGTTAGCACTACCACCATCTATGTCAAGTGTGCATGACGTATTTCACATTTCCCTATTGAAGAAGTATGTCAAAGACCCGACGCATGTCTTGACAGTGGATTTGCGGGAATTGATTGATGATTTGACGTTTGAAGTAACACCAATAAAAATCACCAGTCGAAAGCTCAACGTCTACGCAACCGAGATATCTATTATGTTAAGGTCACTTGGAAAAGTAGAGACATGGAAGAAATTACATGGGAAGAAGAAAATGCTATGAGAAAGCAATACCCTTACTTATTTGATTCAGAAGGTATGTACAATTTCGAGGACGAAATTTTTATAAGTTGGGGGGAGTTGTAAGACCCGTGTCAATCTAACCCGGTCTTACCACCTTGAACTAGGTTCACCTATCATGGTCAAGTCAAATGGACCAAGGGCGTGAAGGAGATCGAGATCCCAGGTATCAAATCGACCCAAAAATACTTAAATTAGGGGAAGGGTCGCATACCCAGCTAAGCAGGGTCGGACCTCTCAAAACAAAAAGTCAGACCCTCAGTTTTGAAGGGAGGGTCGGACAGCTTAAGACCCTAGGGTCGACGGGATCATCGACCCTCCCATCGACCCTTGGATCCTGCCGAAAATAGAAACTAGGAAACTTTGAGATTTTCGATTGGATTCCTTCCTAATCTCAAAGGGACTTATTTTAGGATGTTTATAGCCTATTTAAAGGACGTCCCTAAGCCACTTTCACTCCTTTCACAACCCTAATTGAATTGAGAGAAAGAGAGGAGAAGGAAAAGAGGAAGAAGAGAGGCAAGGAAGAGAACCTAGAAAAAAGGAGAAGAGTTGCAGAGAAAGATTAATCTTCTCAGGTATGGATACTAATTCCATGAGTTTCTACAGACCTTAGGATAGTTATTGGAGAGAGAGTGATCTCGGAGAAACCCAAACCATCCATCCATGGTTAGGTTTTCATGGAAAACCCTAAGAGAATGCATGAAAGCCATTTAGGAGGATGATTCATGGTTTCAGACCATGGAATAAATGTTTAATGGAATGTAGAAGCAAACCATAGGACCCCAAACACGAAGAATGGATTAAAAAGTAGAAATTGGACCAGAGTGCACCGAGGGTCACACCCAGGGTCGATGACCATCCGACCCTAGGTGTTTCTGACCATCGACCCTCAGCATTCGGGAAGTCCAGAAAGAAGGGAGGGTCGATAGACCCATCGACCCTAGCATCGACCCTCAGTTGACAGAATGGTTTTAAATTCAGAATTTATTCTAATTAAATTCTATCGATTTTGTTAGGTCTTCTAGCAATATAATAACATTATAAAGGTGATTCTAAAGCTTGAAAAAGTATCTTGTAGCAAGCTAAGGTGAGGAACCTTAACTCCAAACTAAATTGGTTAATAATAAACTATTTTCTATTTCTTGAGTCCAATGCCATGCTTGATTTTATGCGAATATGTTTGTAATGTGCATACAGCATGCCATCCAATATTTCTATTACTTGTTCATGCATATTTACTTTATCGTTTATAACATGATGATGATGATGATGATAGGAATAGGCATGTGCTTGTATGTGTGTAGTTGATGTACTTGATGCGAGCGAGTATCAGGGGAGGTGTGATGAGAACGTCAATAAACGTTAACCTTTGGCGGGTCTCAGCACTTTAGCTCTATCTCTAACTCAAGTCTTGTGCATTAGCATCGTCGTATCGCCATTACTTTAGCAGAACTATTATGTCGTAGAGTATCAAGGGAGGTGGTCTCGGTCCTTGTAATCTCTGACTCTACCGGGGGGCCTTAGCTCTATCTCTATGGACATTATGAGGGATGCTGGGGTGAGGCCTTGGATACACTGTTTGGCATTAGGATTGGTTAGTTGCGAGCCCAGTTTGCAGCCCTCGCCAACAGGGGCTTACGTGTTGGTATGACACTATATAGCAATAAACGTAACCTTTGTTATATAATGTTCATGATTGGGTGCATGTGAGTTGACGATAAACGTGATCTTCGGGTAACGTCACACACTCGTGTATAGAGGCGGAGTCAATAAACGCGACCTTTGGCTACCTCAACCTTTCTATAGCATACTGCAAACTTTAAACCAGACCAAAGATATAAATTGATGTGCATGCATATGTATTGTTGCATTGTTTTGGCTACTCACTGAGCCGTGATGTGTGCTCACCCCTCGACGTCGAATATTTTTAGTTGATGATGCAGGTTATACCGTTGAAGACTATATGAATGCGTCTGCGTACGAGAACGTGGCAGCCATGGAGGTTGAAGCTGAGTGCAACTCGTGTGTATTTGATTAGATATTTTATAGGTTTCTTTGTTGGATTTATTAAGACATGTATTTGGTATTTAAATATTTATGTCTCAGTTGAAAACAGAATAATTTACTATTAAATTAATGATATCATTTTAGTTCTCAGTTCATGTTATTATAAGACTTCCGCTATTGTGTATTTACTCTGATTATGATTATGGATGTGTGTAAGTTTAGATAACGCGGGGATAGCCTATTTGAGATCCTGGTTGAACCGTTGGTTTATTAGCGGTTCATCACACCATTCTGAATAGTACGGAATTGGGGTGTGACAGGGTCAATGGCCAATTGACCCTACCAGACCCTAACAATCGACCCCCAGTGTTCGGGAAGTCCAGACTATGGGTGGTCGCACCCAGGGTCGATGGAACCTCCGACCCTGGCATCGACCCCCAGTTAACAGCATGCTTTTTAAAGTCAAAATTAATTCTAATTAAATTCTATCGACTTGATTAGGTCTTCTAGTAATATAATTTTGATATATAGTTGATTCTTAATGCTTGAAAGAGGACCTAAGATCAAGTAAAGGTGAGAGAACAAGACCTAAACTAATTTGTTAATAATAAACTATTTTACTCTTGAGTCCAATGCCATGATTGATTTTATGTGTGTATGATCGTTATGTGCATTCAACATGTCATCCAATATTTCTATTATTACTGTTCATGCATATTTAATTATTGTTTATAACATGATGATGATGATGATGATAGGAATAGGCATGTGGATGTATGTGTGTAGTTGGTGGTGCTTGATGCGAGCGAGTATCAGGGAGAGGTGTCATAGGCGGGGCCTCAGCACTCTAGCTCTATCTCTAATTCAAGTTTTGTCCACTGACATCGTCGTATCGCCATTACCTTAGCGAAACTATTACGTCGTAGGGTATGAGGGGAAGTGGTCTCGGACTGTATAGTCTCTGACTCTGCAGGGGGCTTTATCCCTATCTCTATGGACGTATTGAGGGATGCTGGGGTGAGGCCTTGGATACCCTGATTGGCATTAGGATTGGTTAGTTGCGAGCCCAGTTTGTGAGCCCTCGCCAATAGGTTCTTACGTGTTGGTATGGGCAATGGGTACAACAATAAATGTGACCTTTGCGTGTACATTGTCCATGGTGGGTGCATGTGGGTTGCAATAAACGTTACCTTTGGGTGGCTTCACACACTCGTTTATAGAGGTGCGGCATCAATAAACGTAACCTTTGGCCACCTATCCTTTCTGTAGCACATTGCAAACTTATTTACCAGACCAAATATATGAATTAAATGCATGCATATGTTTGTTGCATTGTTTTGTTAGCTCACTGAGCCATGATGTGTGCTCACCTTTTCGACGTCGAATATTTTTAGTTGATGATGCAGGTACTACAGTTGAAGATTATATGAATGCTCCGGTGTATGCGCGTATTGCTGTAATGGAAGCTGAGGACTTGGAGGATACGCATGACCCCTCATGTGAGTGTAACTCATGCGTATTCTATTAGAATTTTATTTGAATTTATGAAAGGATGTAATTGATATTTTATTTATTTATGTCTCAGTTGATACAACAATAACTTGATATTTTAATTATGATTATTACATTTAGAGTTCTCAGTTCATTTACTATAAGACTTCCACTATTGTGTATTTATTCTGATTATGGTTGTGGACGTGCATGGTTTTATTTTTAATGGATACCGCCTATTAGAGATCCTGGTTGAACCGTTGGTTTATTAGCGGTTCATCACACCGTTCTGAATGGTGCAGAATTGGAGTGTGACAACTTGGTATCAGAGCATCTCAGGCTTTATCTGTGAAACCGTATAATTCCACAAAAGGGTCGTGAACTGAGATAGGATAAGAATTTAAAAGATGTAATAATAACACACCATAAGCATCTGTGTTGTTTGAGACTAAACTCAAAGAGCGTAATGCATCTATTAAATGAGAAACAAATTTATATACAACCAAAAGGAAGAACAATTGTTTATATATATATATGATTAAAGCAGAGTACAGTCCACAGTCCGGACAGTTACTCTGAAATACAAAAAGAAAAATAAAAAAAGTACATCAAGAAGCTGGAGGTGATGGGGGAGGTAGTGCCTCACGGTCTCTATCATAGTCCTCAGTGTAGACTCTAGTCAACCAAGCTATCTGAGTCTGGGTCGTCTGGAGACTAGCTATGAGATCAGCCTCCCGTTGGTTAGTCACACGCTGCGCATCCCTAAGCTCTCCCATCCTCAGGTCAGACATATGCTGAGCCTCTCGTATCTCGTGTAATATCCTCATCATGCCATCAGATGGAGAATACGAAGGACCAGCTGCATGCGAAGGACCAGCTAAAGAAGACAGACCAGCTCCAGTAGCATGAGTAGGTGATGGAGGAGGTATGGCATCTACATCCATGTATAGCCGGTCGTCATCATCCCCATGAACCCCTGCTCCAGCGGCTGCTGCTGCTGCTGCCTCAGCGTCGGCCATCTCCACTCGAGTGTGAGGGCGCACCATCGCGTTCCTCTCCTCATCACTGACCTGGGCATCCCGCATGCTCATCTTGCAAAGAGCCTCCTAATCTAGAGGCGATGAGAAGGATTTCTCCTGAATCTTCTCATCCAATAAATCAACCCCCAGGCGGATAAGCAAGGTAGTGATCATGCTTCCATACGGAAGGTTGCCAGTGTGACTAGGCAACGTGGCACTGATCATCGTACGCATGATGACGTAGGGAAGGCAGACGGGCTGCCTAGTGCATATGCAGTATAGCAAGTACTGGGTCAACTAGGAGACCCTCTCGTAGTGTCCACTCTGTGGTATCAGATTATATTGAATGATCTTGCAGTATACCCATGGATCTAAATGCAGATAACTCGCTTTCATCTCCCAACGATCAGGTCTAATGAGCTGACGATCGATCTCAGCCCTCATCTGTAGAGAAAAGAACTGGGGCTCTCCAGGAGCACAGAACACCAAGGGGCCATCATAGGAAATGCCCAATAAGTCGGCCAATTGCCGATAATCAAAGAAAACATCAACCCCCTTGACATAACTGGTGATCCGAAGCTCACCACTCCTTTCAACATCATTGTAATCTCCCACCATCTAGAGATTATAGTAAAACTGGCGTACCAATTTAGGATGGGTACATGCATCATAGGTGATGACGGGAAGCCAGCCATATCACCAAAGGCCCCCTCCACATTGAACAAGGCTAAGCTAGCCAAGTCCACTTTGCGGCCGCCCTCTACCTTCTTGGGAGCGTAGTGGGCATACTGTGCCTCGGCTTCATTGGAACGGAAGCAAAGACGGTCGCGAACTCTGGTTACCTTGGTACGAGCCATAGTATTTGCAAATAAGAAAGAGAAACAAATAATGGATTAGTAGAGAGTAAAAACCCAAAATTTTGACATAATAACGACGTAAATTGGTCAAAAGCCTCACTTTTCACCCATACACGTGGGCAGGAGGACTTACATAGTTCCTAGACTATCCTGTGAGACTCATACAGTCGAAAATTTCAACTAATTAGATTGAATTGCAAGGAATTTCAAGAAATTCAAAATCTCGACAAAATTAGGGCAAAAAGTATAAATTTCAAGTTTCTCGATAACCAACCGATGAAACTCAAATATTTTTGAGGGCTTTCGTTCCTCGAGTCACCAACAACAAAAGCCCCCAATAAAAATCGAATTTTTACGGTTGGAAAAAGTATAATTTGAAAAATACGAGATAAACGAGTAAAAACCTAGGTAAAGAAACCTAAAAACATGAAAAGGTAGAAGACATACCTGTAGTGGAGGTGTAGACGACGATACAAGGAGTGTAAACCACCAACGGATCGGAGTTGTTACTGTAGCAACTCAGAGGGACGAGTTGAGTCGAAGCAGAGAAGAAAGAATGGGAAATGGACTTTGAATCGGAACTTAAAAATCAAATTTTTAGTCCGGGGTCAGAAAATTCGATTAAAACAATCGACCCCTGCATCGACCCCCGCATCGACCCTCGGCTCTCGAGAATCTGACAGAGAACCAGGGGTCGCACCCTGGGTCGGACATCCTCCGACCCCCCATCGACCCCCGGCTCTCGGGAAGAATGGGTGATTTCCCAGGGTCGCAGACTGAGGGTCAGACACCCATCGACCCCCACCATCGACCCTGCAGTGA